>CAUYTI010030233.1:0-81825 GCA_963575145.1 Galago senegalensis | reverse complement strand
CCCCTCTCGCCCTCACACTCTCTCTCTCTCTCGCCCTCTCTCCCTCTCTCTATCCCTCTCTCTCCCTGTCTCTCATGCTTTTCTCTCTCCCTCTCTCTCTCCCTCCCTCTCTCTCTCTCTCCACCTTTCTCTCTCCCTCTCCCTCTCTCCCCTCTCCCTCTCTCTCCCTCTCTCTCCCTCTCTCTCTCTGCACCTTCTACAAGAACAATGTGTTTTCTCTACACTACGCCCAGCGGGGGATGCAGTTAGAGGAAGGGGCTGCCACTTCCTTAGGAAGAGTGTGGCTCCAATTTTGAATTGTTTCATGATTGCAAAATTTGACAAAAAAAAGAAAAGATGCCATATTTGAATGTGAAGAGGTGATTGATGGGAAAGAAGTTCATTCATCTATATTTAATTAGTAGAAATCTTGAAGGAAGAAAAGCTGTAAGCTAACAGTTGTGAAGAGGCCCATGAGGGAGGACCCAGGCTCCCCACACTGGCCCACAGACTTGTGGACAGTTCCAGCCTAGAAGGGTCAGCTGGGGCCCTTCCTCGATGGTCGCCCCAGAGATCCCTACTGAGAAAACCCGTGAGGGGGGAGGGGTGTGGTTCTTATAAGGCAGGATCAAACTGTGGCCCACACCCTCTAACTGAACAGGTGTGGGTTGGCCCAGAATCTGAGTATCTAAAGTGACCCCAGGTGAGGGTGAAGCTGCTGGTACCAGGACCACACTTGCAGAAACCCCTCTGTAAGGCCCACTTTCAGGAGGAAATGAAATCTACATCCTTCCAGTGAAGTAAAGGTTCCTGGTGACCTCTGCTGAGGCTCCGGCCTCCTCTGCCCTGTAAGCCCACCCTTCAGAGCTTGGATGAGTGCACCTGCTCCCTGTAACGGAGAAGGACACCTAAGAAACCGACTCCCTCAAAGTCTCCAGCAAATTCATGGTCAACGCGTGTCCCCCAACCCCACAGACTGTCCCTGTGGAGAGGCTGGCCCAGAGTAGCACAGGCTTCTAACAGATGGAAACTCCCTTCAGCAGGGCAGGCACAGGGCAGCTTTGCCCTTTGACTCAGCATGGGAATCTGTGAAATAAGATAATTTGCATTTGTTTGTTAGGTAAATATAAGGCTTCCTTATTTGCCACTGTTAATATAATTTATATTTTGAATACAAATTCCCATTCAGGTATTTACTATTAATTCCTCTATTCAATATTTAGGATGAAATAGATATAAAATGGAAAGAGAAATGTGGAATATTATATACTTTTTTTTCCAAATTATACTAATGAGCTTCATAATTTTAATTGAGAAGTTTGCTGTTAAACCTCTCCCCTGCCCCCGTCACTGAAATATTGGTGAAACACATCTTTCAGGAAAATAAATTTCTAAAATGCTAAAATTACTACACATTAAACCATAAGAAGGCATATAAAGTGAATATTTGGAGTCTGTCTGGCTTAAAACCAGAAAGCATGGAAATTAAACCTTTAGGCCTAAAATTTAACATAACTTAAAAGTTCTATATAAGAATTAGACTAATGGTGCTTTGCTAAAGTTAGCTTTTTGGAACTCCTTTAAAGTTTGAATTTTGAAGGGGGAAACACCCCCCAACAGAGCTTCAGGGTGATGATTAATTTCTGAGAAAGATTCACTGTCAAGCTGAATAAAATTCTACAGCTCCCTTTCAAGACTGCCTCTGTTTAAAGAGAAACATTGTCCTAAGAAAACTGAACCCTTTGAACGAGTCCCTATCCAATAAAACAGGACTGGGTCGGCATTTTTTTAAATTAAGGGACCAACCTGTGCTCCCTAAATTTTGCTTTGTTTACATTAGAAATTTACCCCAGAGCACAGTGGCCGTGGAGGAAGGTCTCTCCATGCTGGTATCTTCATCTTGCCCAGATGAAAAGCAGCATATGAGCAGGGCCACATGGCCACCGCGTGGCAGACCCATAGTGGCCTCCATCCCAAACCTGTGGTGAGTCCGACTCCTGCCCAGCGCACACCTGGTTACAAAGCAAGTTTCCTCTCTTTACTGTGGGAACCTGCACTGTTTGAACGATGGTACAAACTGACTCAGTGAATTTTCTTATTAGATGTGTGCATTAAAGAAGACAAATTTTTTTGCAATCAAAAGATTTCTGGGGAAATATGAGTCCAGTGGAACATTTGGCTCACAGCTAAGGAGACAGGTCTGCACATAACCCTTAGGTGGATGATTCTATCCGACCAACATCAAGTTCACGTATAGAAAAATGTGACTCTTGGACCAAATATTGGTAGATTTTTCTGGAAAAATTTGTCCTTTGCTTATACCTACCCACACATCTAGATGAAAACATATATGAAAAAGAAAAGTCAGTGAACTCAATAGTTCACCACAGAAGGTTAGATCCTGGCTAGACAGGCAATTGCTTCCAGCCTCCTCTGAGTATCAGTCATTGGCCACATACCTGGCTTTGCCCTCATGGTTTTCTGGCAACAAATCACTGGGAAAAAACTGTCTGGCCTGCCCCTATCTTGAGAGGTCATTTCTGCTTCCTAGACCTGCGTCCTCAATGTCCCTGTTTCATTAACTGCAGCCTCGAAGATGGAGCCTGGAAGCTGACTTGTTTCACATACGCTGTTGTCATGCCACACCTGTGAGTATCAGCCACATGGTCTGTCGCTTGTGCCTGTGGCTTCCCCACACGTGGGTGCGTCTGAGGGAGGACCAGAACCCCAGAGCCCTGTCCACGTGACCTGCTGACATTCCCAGAGCTCCTTCCTCCTGGCCCAGCTTTTCCTCTAGCCACGACTCTGCTCACTGGCGATGCTCGTGCCTGTGCAGGCTTCCACAATGGACATTTGGGATTTCAAAACAGTGCTCATTTTTATTTGGTATTTAAAGCGCCTACATTGATCCAGCTTAATATGGTATCACCCAGCCATTACTGCTTTGATCAACTTCTGTCAGTGCTAGACCGAAGCCCAGTGGATGTCAGGGCAGCACTGTGCAGGGGATTCGGGGCAGCGTGAACCCCAGGGGACTTGGGGTCACATGAGCACCAGGCTCTCTGAGTTCCCATTGCTCCCAGCCCTGCAAGACGATTTCTTTCCCGGGACCCTCCTGGCTCAGGCCACACGTCCCAGACAAACAGCAGCCACTGAAGACGGTTTTCTGAGACTTCACGTGTGTCTGTTCCTAAACACCTTTCCCCTTGACTGTAGTATGTTTCATTCATGAGTGACTAAAACCTATTTGATCACGAACTTTGAGCCCATGCCTCAAAAGGAAATTTAGAAAATATTAGTTTGTAGAGATGGTGATTTAATCACTTTTGATGAAACTAGACAAATCTGAAATCCAGTTAAAAGATCAAAGGGCTACAAATGATGAATTTGGGCATATTCTCACATTTTGTCTGGTTTCTTGGAAAATGGAGAATTCAGCTAAAGGTAGGATGTTTAAATAAAAGTCGCTATAACAGAAGACACTATCGCCTTTGAGAAAAAAAAGAGAGACTGCTTTCAATGCAATTCAAATTTTTGCTCTCTGCTACCTCACTTTTTACACTTGGTGACAAATTTTTTTCCAATGTCACACATTGTAAATCAAAAGAATTTTTAAGGGGTGGAAAAAGCCCCTGATAGGGCACAGGCTCCTGTGCACCCACTCATGGCAGGGCACTAGATAATTACTCGTGCCCCCTCCGCACACCGCCTGTTGTTTGTGTTGTAATTAGGGCTCTCTCCTGGAAAGGAGGCAGTAAAGTCTCCCTGAAGAATGGCTGAGTTTGTATGCCAGATATTGGACTATAAGGACTACTTTTTGTTGAGTTTTATTATAACATGTGCTACATTAACTCACTCACCTTTAAAAACTTTTTTTCTGCTCTATTTGGAGGTTGCCCAAACATTTCTAAGTTGTTTCCTCATTTTTACTGATTATAGGAAAACCTCAATCATGTCCCCAAACTCACATCTGAATGATAATAAAAAATCATATTTTACTACTACAGTGTTGGCAGGAGGTTAAAATATCACTTTGAAAAGCACTTATTCACTTATTTTTATTTTTTAAGAATCACAAGGCAGCCCTGTTGAACTGAGACATGTGGTTAGTTTTAACTTCAATTTGTTTTATTTGAAAAAAAAAACAAAACAACACCTTAATTTGGGTCTTCGAGAACTTAAATAGGTCCATAAAAATAAACACAAGGCAAGCACTGAGGGATTTTCAAGGTTTAGGGCAAAGTCTTAAAGGCAAAGAAGAACTCAGAATCTTGGGACAACCAAAGACACGTTGGGTGCAGGACACAGTTTGAACATTAGTGGGACTGACTCATTGTAACCAGGGGAACTTGTACCTTTTTTGCGAAGTGGTAGAATCTTTGTCTAGTCCACGGTGGACAGAGGTGAGGCATTCTGTCTGAGATTGTCGGCTGAGTCACATCCCAACCATCCCTCTTGCTGTGGCCCCCGGGCCTCTGTTCTGTTTGGACACAGCCATGGACGCCTATGTCTCCAACCCGGGGGAGCTAAGGATGAGCAGGTATTTGTGAAGCTCTTTGGGGTCAGTGAACCGTCACAGAGAAGTGAGAATAAGTTGTCATTGTCTGTGTTCTGTGACCTCGCACCCCTTCCAGTGATATTTCCCTGCAGGCCCTTCTAGAAACATTAAATGTAAACAGACGCCACCTTGAAGCAATCACAGCCAGTGCAACAGGGGGCCTTCCATCGTGTCCTCAAGACGTACCTCCATTCTGATCACTCTGTGGCTTTGCTCCTCTACCAACCCTCACCTCTTTTTCCACCCTGAGCAAACGTAGTCACTCGCTCCTGATGTCCAGTCTCTGTATCTTTTGTTTCAATCAGAACATTTGTCACAGGATATTCCAGATATTTAACCACACGTCCCTCTCCTGGCCTCACTGTGGTCCCGACCAGAACACCTGCCCGGATCTGCACTCTCTCAGTTCAGAGTAGCAGTCAGCACAGTATTTTAGGGGACACAAATGGGGGGAAAGTTTGAAAAGATGATCCCATAGACAAAATTTATACATTTTCATAAGCAAATTAATTTTAAAAATCACATGGGTACACACACCATAGCCTTACATCCTATTTTAACAGTAGTCTAAGGAGTTTTCCCTTCCCTGGTATGATATATCTCCTCTTCCAAGCTTCTCATTGTTAACTCTTTGAGATGTTCCACTTTCAGAATTAGTCTCAGTTTAGCAGCTCAGAGGTTGAGACTCCTGGAGACTCATTTCTTAACACACTAGTATTAGTGACTGTTCTCACTCTCCAGGAGCTGCTGTAGGTCTAAAGCCACAAGGACACAAAACCCCTATTAGAATGATATGTTTAGGACTGGCGCCCCCAGAATGTGCATCATGGACAAAGATCTCCACCCTCACTGTTCTCCCAGCACGGAGACAGGAGCCTGACTGGCAGGACAAGCTCCACCAATATCCACTGAGTACATCCTGCACCCATGCAGACCTGAGGCTCAGAGGGGGCCCGTCCTGCACCCACGCAGACCTGTGGCTCAGAGGGGGCACGTCCTGCATCCACGCAGACCTGAGGTTCAGAGGAGGTGCGTCCTGCACCCACGCAGACCTGAGGCTCAGAGGGGGCCCGTCCTGCACCCATGCAGACCTGCGGCTCAGAGGGGGCCCATCCTGCACCCACGCAGACCTGCAGCTCAGAGGGGGCGTGTCCTGCACCCACGCAGACTGCGGCTCAGAGGGGGCGCGTCTTGCACCCACGCAGACCTGAGGCTCAGAGGGGGCACGTCCAGCACCCACGCAGACCTGAGGCTCAGACGGGGCCCATCCTGCACTCATGCAGACCTACGGCTCAGAGGGGGCGCGTCCTGCATCCACGCAGACCTGCGGTTCAGAGGGGATGCGTCCTGCACCCACGCAAACTGCAGCTCAGAGAGGGTGCGTCCTGCACCCACACAGACCTGCAGCTCAGAGGGGACATTTCCTCTGGCATCCCTAAGTGTACTGGGACCACTCTCTGCCCTCTGGTCATGTGGCCCAGAGCTTAAGACTCAGTGAGGTGAATTCTGGCAAAAGCATCTGTCCCCATCTGCCTCTCAGAACTTTTAGTGGTGCTGAGTTATATAATCAGCTCTAAGACTTGCTTATTGCAGCTCCAAATGTTGATTTCACTTTGAAAATGATGGTTCTTGTCACTCAGAGTTTAACTCTAAAGGAGCCTTGCAAAAGTGAGACTTTTCAATATGTCAAAGAAATTAGAATGTTTTCCTAAAATATGAGAAAAACTCAAAAAAACCTCTTCTTAAAAGTCTCATTCTTATATAAAAATATTATACATTAATCCCCATAGACTTTTATTAGTCATCAAAATTCTCTTGTTTGACAAACATGAAATGAAGGAATCTCACCACTTGTAAGATGATGTTCTAAATGTATCTACCAGCTGTAGAAATCTGTGCATATGAACAGGATCATGTCTATAATCTGTTCCATCTATATGCTTGATTGTAAGAAGGAAAATCCAAGGCTCAGCCAGCAGAGAGCCATTGCACCTGTGCTGCCAGGTGTATGGTTGAAAACTGCACCAACAGTTAGCCACAAATTTATATCATAGCCCTACATATCCACTGGCCTGTCCTGATCAGTAGCCTGTCCACTTATGACAAACCAGAGAGTCACATTTTGAATACACACACAGTTCATATGACTATTTATAAACATGGGTTCAAGGGCGATTACTTTTGCACTTTGTATTCTCAGAAATTGGCATGCCTCTTTCTATCAAAGGCATTGTGTAATCTCCATACCTGAATAGAGGTTGGAGTCTTCTGAGGTTTTTCATTCATTATCCACTATAATCTGGGAGCACCACTGGCTGTGAACCACTTAAAGATAACTTCTCTGCCTGAGGCTCTCTGGACTTCACGGAACTGTGAATTTCAGCTAGAAACCTATGAGCATGCCAGCAGAAGATGTGAATTCATGGATGAGATTTGGTTCTTCCTTCACCGTAGAGCAAAGTTGGGACATGCAGGTTTTCTCCTGGTTCCCTCTCGGGTTTTAAATTTATTGCAGTTGGTCATCCCACTGATGTCATAATGCTTTGATCTCCCAAACTGATGTGGTCGTTCCCTAAGATTGCTCAGCAGTACCTAAGATAAAGGCAGATCTTACAAATCAACATGACTTACGTTTGATGTAAAGCAATACATATAGTTGTTCCATTTGTTATGTTAGGTCGAATATAAATGGTAAGTTGTTAAGCACTGGGTTACACCTCATTCATTCCTCAAGGAGGTTAAGTGAACTCAACTAACCCCAGAGATTATTATGGGAATCAGATTCCCACAAAATCTTACCTCTTTGTATATTACAACTCTTCCCTTTCTGTCCCTGAATATCTTTGTTGTGTCCCTTGGTGTGAGTTTCTAGAAGGCAAAGATAATATCACATCTGCCAATGTCAATACAGCACCCCTGGTGCAGCAGCAGTTGGTGGGCAGTAAAGGCTTCGTGCTCGCCGGCTGGTCGGGTACGGTGTCTGGATGGGTGGATGGTGCACGGTGAGGAATTTACAGATGATGAGTGGTTGTTGAAAGCTGAATGGAAGATGGATGGATAAAGGGTGACCAGGTGGATGGATGGATGAGGGTTTTGTAGAGATAAGGGACTATCATCTTCCCAGGAGCTGTAAGACTAATGCACAGGTTAATGTTGCCCATGGTCTGCCTCGGTTCCCAGAAAATCAAGGGGATTCACTTTGCACAGTTGAAACACTCTTCCCTTTTTGAAGGGAGGACAAGTCAATCACATCCTGGGCAAAGTTTTAATCACCTATCTCTCTAACTCTGGATTTCAAAGTTGAAGCACATTTGGCACAAACTATGGCATCCCTCTGTTACCTTTGCTGCTTTTTCTCCTATTTTCTTTTAATAGAGATGGTATTAGAGCCTCCATTCTGTGTAAGTCCTATGCTGTATTACATGGTTTCCAGCCTCAAAGTGCACTGTCTGGTTGGAGACACGGGGCATGAACATGAGACTACTTCAGCGCAGACCGGCGTGGGCTGAGGGTGTGTGGCTCCCTTACACACAGACACCATCACTAGAATCCCCACCAGGGAGATGCTTCTCCAGATGAGAAAGACACAGAAGGAGGAGGCTGAGTGAAAGGGGGAGAGAAAAAGATCAACGTGGATCACGTGTTGGACCTTAAACCACTCTCTGTAGTTTAAACATTTTAAACTCAAATCACAGTTGAAGGAGGATAGTTAGTCATTATTATATTCAGACTAAAAGTCTCATTTTTAAAAATTATTCTCACATTGGGGCCTACAAAATGGAAATTAAGGTGAATATACAGAGCAGGCAGTGCCGTGGAGAGAGCGCTTCGGCCCGTGGAAAGTCCACATAAAACTCAGAATGTTAACGCGACTTCTCTCACCTCAGGTGAATTCATAAATGAAACTTTTTTTTCTTTTTTAAGGCTACAAATTCATTAGTATATCCTTGGGAATGACTGGTTCAATTCAAAGGATTTTTAATAATTCTGGTAACTCTAATCTGAACCATTATTTCTAATTTCTTAATATGAAACCAGAAATATTGGTGACCTAATAAGTTTTATAGCAGCGCACACAACCTTCTTTATGGAGCTTACACCATTATGTAATATGTTATAAAGCAAGTTGAAAGTTGTAAAACTCATTATTTTTTTCTCTTAGCTAAAGTGCGTGATAGCCAAAAATTTAAGTGGAAAGCTATTAAAGTTCCAGAAATTCTAGCCTTACATGTTTTTTCTTTTTTCCGTACTGTTCTATTTTGCTTTTTTGGTGACTTGTGTCACAGTGTTTGATGCTGGGCCTCATGCAAGGTTTCCTTCTGATGTCTCAAACAGAGCAAGGCTCCCAAGGCTCCGGGTTTTATAAATTTTATTTTGTGCTGTTTTTTCCGCCTTGTTAGACAGTTATAAACTGGATGGAATAATCAGGATTAAAAAATAAAGACAATTAGTTTTTAAAAGATGAAACATTAGAGATACGAATTCCTTGCTGATGAGAAACTTATGATTCCACTAAGCTGCAGCCCCAAACAATTTAGTTCTTTTTTATAAGACCTTAATGTGTTTCCTTGTCAGAGTAACTGCTGGCAGGGCTCTGCTCATAGGTCTGTGGAGTAGTTAGGTTCAGAGGATTTAAGATGGGGATTGAAATGATGTTGTCTTTGACTTAATGTCTCTTTGACATAATTCCTGAGTGAGTTTAGAACTAATAAATAAGACCAGGTAATAGGAAAGCTAGAGATTGAAAGAAAAATGCCTTTCAATAATCAAAAATTATCTCTCCTCTAATCACTGCCCAGAACTGAGTGTTAGAACCATTTCTTACCCAATAGATGTAGTGGTGAGCATTGCAAATTGGTTAAAACAAAAGCTTTCTTTCTTTCTTTCTCTCTAATTATTATGTTGTTCAGGTTGGTTTTACCTCTCATGTACCCTCCCTAAATTATAAGTGTGCTTAAAACTGCTCTTTCAATGCAATTTTTTGCAATGTAGAAAAACCCTTTCTACACAATGAGGAAAATGGTTCTGTTGACGGAATTCCAATTAGAGAATCAGATGCTGCAGCAACAGGTACTTACAATGAATGTTGAAATGTGTCGACATCACAGACACACGTCAGTGTGAGAATCTGTGGGGACACAGTCTTTAATTAGTTGACTTCTGTGTTCATGGGAGATTGTAAAATGATTATATGTTGTGGCAGAGGCTTGTAACCACCTGCCAATATCCATTTTTTTCTTTGTTCTTAGCCATTTTGTCCCCCTGGCTTTTAGCTGATCTCATAATTCCCCATAACAGAGACCACGATTCCCAGCCTCCCTCACAGGCAGATGGGGCCGCAGGGGTGAACTTGGATCCGTGCACTGTTAAGATGGTGTGTGTGTGCAACTCTAACGGGGCCTCATTGGGCCTCTTCAACCGCAAGGTCTCCTCACCCACAGGATTGTGAGGTAGCCAACCAACAGGACCCAGACTTCTCAAACTAGAAAGGGGAAAATTCCCCGTTATTTCAATCACCCTAATTTGGGTCCCCCCAATATAATCACTTATACCTCAATATAATCCTAGCTTGTGCGGTGGCCAGAGAGTGATAACATCATCTCTCTCTGTCAATCTATTCAATTAAATTTAATGAGAGAAAAAAATATAAAAATCTCCAATAAAATGCTTGACACAGACTCAGATCACCAGATGTGTCAGTTAAATCACTTATTGAATGCTGACCAAAATATGTCAATTCAAAAGAATCAAAAACCATTATTTTCCTGGATCACAAGACAATCAATCTGAAAGGCCTGTTAGACACAATCTAAATAATCAGATACCAGTACTATTAGCTTAAAGAATTCAGAATGTGTTAACCTTGAGTTGATAAATGTTAGGAACATTTAGGGACATTTGTCTGTGTGATAGCTGCCCTTCTGCAGTGACCATCTTCTCAACTGAACTTCCTCACAGCCAGGCAGGTTCATGTCCAGTCTGCATCAGGGGAGGCTGTGCCCCAGAGGTGATGGTACTACTCTGAGCCCAGGGTCTTCAATGATTTTCTTATTTAAGAAAAATTCCTAATTCTGGATGTGCTCAGAGAAAATAAAACACTTTGGAGGCAGCTAAGTCATATTTTAAAATGTCCAAGTTGACACACCTCTTGGGGGCAGGACACCATTATAAGTGGGACTTTACCTAACAAATGCAATCAGTGTAGCCTAATTCTTTGTACCCTCAATGAATACCAAACAATAAAAATAAAATAAAATAAAAATGTACAGGCCAAAGACATATAACTGTAAATAGAGAAGAACAAACTGTTTTCATCACGGTTGTGTTGTATGCATCTTTTGGTCAACACATGATAATGAAGGTTATTTCCCTACAGAAGGGCGGAAAATGGCACAACTTGGTCATTTATCCTGCCCTCTGCTTCCTGGGCATTTATCCCTCAGGAGGTTTGCACGGGAAGATGGTGCTCCTGCACGGGGACATGGTGCCCCTGTATGGGGAGATGGCGCTTCTGCACGGGGAGGTGGCGCTCCTGCATGGGGAGGTGGCACCCCTGCACGGGGAGATGGGGCTCCTGCAGGGGGAGATGGGGCTCCTGCACGAGGAGATGGCGCCCCTGCAGTGGTCAACCTCTCTTCTCCTGGAGGGAGCACTCCAGTGGGAGAACAACAATAAAAACAAAGCAAAGCAGAACAGACACGCCCAGACACTGATATGATTTTTGAACAGGAGTAGGGCTGTTTTCCTTTACTGGCTATCAGCATTTCATTGTCTTTTCTTTCCAATCGCTTGTAAAATGACCCTCAGTTACTTTGATATTAGAAGCGACAAAAGCCTAAATGTTTTTCCTCTGTTCCCCTTTGCCCTCCGTTCAGAGTTTGCACCCACTACATGTGACGCCCTGCAGAGTTGGAGTCCCAAACTTCAGACGCACAGAGCTGAGCAGCTTGCTGAGTTCTCATGACTACAGACCCTTACCATGACCTACCGTGGTGTTTCCATTATAGTCTGCTGCGGCAAGGCCCAAAGAGTGATATGTAGAATGTTCTTTCTTTAGAGAATCTGGTTTCCAGAATGCCGGTGAGTTTGGGGTGCATTTTTTGCTGCATCTCTCTTACTACTGAAAGTCTCTGGTGCTGTGTCCCCATCATTCCCCAATTAGAGCTTCCAAAGAATAGACATTCTCAAACCTTAGGGTTCTCCTGGTGAAGAATGTGCTGAAATCTTTGTCTCTCTTGGAGTGCAGGATGGGAGCAGAGTCACCTGGAAACTAATGGCCATGGCTGGGGGTCGTGTCCTAGTGGGAAATGGCACTGTTTAAGGACCTCATGTGTATTCCTCAGACACACATTGTAAGCTCAGCTCAGAGGGTTTCTCCAAGTCACAGACCCAGGTGGCTGCCGGCCGGTGTGAGACAGGCCACCGACAGCAGTGACCTGCGCTCCCCGAGTCTGTCTGCCGTCCCCCTGATGTGCCTCGCTGCTCCACTCTGGCTCACTCCTCTGGCTTCCGATCACCACAGTAAGTGTCTTTGCCAGAAGTAAGCATTTCTGGATTTGTTTCCTCAATTTGTGAAATTTGTCTCATTTCATTTCAAGTGGCAGATGTTGGCTCATTCCTAGCCCTGAGTCGTATTCCACAGGCAGAAACACCGCACCACACAGGTCCTCTATTGTGCATGAACAGTTTAGCTGCTCGCAGTGGGGCTGCCGGGAAGAATGCTGTGGCTCTGAACTCTCTCACGCGCGTCTGTCTCAAGGTGTCGGACATTCACGTTCTTGTCAGGCGTATGCTGAGGAAGGGGATTTCAGGGTCGTGGGTGGAGCTGGCATTGTAGAGGGGAGCATACCAGGTCCAAAGTGGACAGCCAATTGTTACTCCTGCTAGAAGCATAAAAATAAGAGTAAAGTTTTAGCCATATGACACGTTCACAAACACTTATTAATTTCTTTAATTTTAAACATTTGTTGTGTCCTGGGACATCATAATAATTTTGATTTGCATTTTCCTAATGACTATTGAGATGGATCTTTTATCTGGTTAGGTTCCATTTAGAAGGTTTCTTGGGAGCTGTGATTATTTAAGTTTTATCTCCTTGGAATTAGGTATTCCGTCTCCACTTAATTAAGTTAAGGAGTTAGTTATATGTGAGACTTTATCCAATTTGTGCAGTTCGAATACCTTCCCCTCCTCTTTGGCTGGCCCTTTTCCTCTCTTAATGTAATCCGTTGATAAACAGAAGGGTTTTCACTTTGGCTTCGGTATTCTGTCTATAAAATAAAGAGATCTATGCATTCCTGCCCTTCAACTCTCCAAGTTTAACAACAATTATTCTCATAATCCAGGTAAAGTATTTTGAGATGCTTTAAAGAAACTTCTAAGAATAAATGATTCTCTTACCCGGAATCTGTGCTGGTCCTGCCCTCCTCTGGCCCTGGCTCTCAACCTCTCCATTTTCAGTTCTGCCTCCACGTGCCTCCTGATACCTTCATCACTCACAGATGCCCTCCTCGTGTTGTCAATGTGTAAATAAGGAAGGTGCAAATGGGCTGATTCTCTTTCCTAAAATAATGTAGGACATTTTTAATGTGCAAAGTACAGCAAATATTTTTTTCTGCAGTAGCGACAGGAGTCAGAACCACCTCAGTTCTTCTTGCAATGCATCTTGTTGCTTGTATTTTAAGTTATTTATTTACCTACATAAATTATAGCATAGGCATTATTTGTCTCTTGAGTAAGTTTTATCATAAACTCTTAAAAATGGATGTACCGCAAGGCCAGTTTAATGTTTGTTTGAATTTTTGCAGATTCACAGCAGGTTTGAGAATGTGGAAGGATATTTAGAACTTCTCTGAGGTTAGAAAAGAAGAGAACTTTTATAGCTCTGCAAAATAGGATTCCTTGCCTCCTAGGAAACATTCTTAAAGCCCTCCTGCAGCTCCCATAAAACACTTTATTTAGCTGCTCTTTGCATTTTGAATCCATTCATTCTTTGGGAGCATAATTTATTTGTGGAAAAAGTATACTTTTGCTTCATATTGTGCTTTATATATTGTATTTTACAGCATTTTATGATAGTTTCGTGTCTTCTTATACAAATTAGTCAGACCTTCTGTATGTGGATATTTTCTGCTTTTCCTCTGTCAGAAAAAAATATGTGAATAAAATCAAACTATGGGTGAGGAGATGTGTGGCTAATTGATTACAATGTGAACCATGCGTACTACTTCTGTTTCCTAATTGCAGATACAGAAATGGAGAGATGGTGTGATGACGCTGTCCCTGAGATACTAGGGACGCAATGCTCAGGGGAGTTGCCTTTGCTTCTTCCTTGAGGCTTTTTGCAGTTCAGGTGGAGAATCAACCCTTCAGTGTTGACATCTGTGAAGTTCAGTCTTTATGCGGCTTCTAGAAGCTTCACCAAAAGTTATAGTTCCAATAAAATAAGCAAAGCATGGCCATTAGTACCTTCTCAGAAACAAGAAGGGAAGTTTCAAAGGACAATGCTGATCTGTCACTTTATATAATTCCTCAGGTTTATTTTTTCCCTAGTAAGTTGACACTATTTTCATTTCAAAAATTAAAAATTACATAGCAATCCCTTTTAATTATGTAAGAAACCCTTCTGCCACTGCAGCCCTGGGCAGTACTGTAAGTGCTTAACACTCCAGACCGGGGGGCGGGGGGGGGGCTGTGCTCTGGTGCTGCTCAACTCGAATATTTAAAATTCAGCCAAAACACAGCCATGAGTGAAAGCACACTCAGAAACTTTGCAAAACACTCTTTCTGCACATTGCAACTTGTTATAAAGTAGGTCTGGGAATGCTCTAAGGAGTTAGGAAGCTGTCTTAGGGAGGGGTTCTCAAAAATGGCCATGAATGGGTGGTGATCACATGGCACCAGGATGACTGTGACTGTCTCAGCGGGAAGCCAAAGTCTTCCTGTCTATAGGCAGAAACCTGACCCAGCCTGGCAGGTGCAGGCACCACCCAAAGTGGTGACCACGGGGACAGCTGATGACTGTGAGCCACCTGAAAGCATCTCTCAGGATGGCTCAAGTTGTCCTGGGTGGTCAGGGTGGAGATGCAGAGGTGGTGTTGGCCAGGTAGCCGGTGACACGTAGGGCTGTGGATTTAGTGAGAAGCCTCAGGCACAGCCATGGACCAGAGTCACTGGCCAGGTTACAGAGCACAGCACAGGTGTCTGGTTTGCTCTGACGGGCAGGGAACTCAGAGCAGGCCACACAGAGCCCCTTCCTATTAATGTCCAAAAATTGCTGCACAGGGCAAGTCAGATTTCCCCACACTCAGCATGATGCTTCCATGTGCCTCTCGGCTCACAAAGGTCTCCTCACGACAGAAGGCGCCCGCCCTAGCGTGGAGACCCCGACCCCTGCACATGCCCATCACTCACCGGCGGAGTAGAACTGACAAGTCAGCCTTACAATGAAAGCGGGGCT
The DNA here is from genome assembly GCA_963575145.1 of Galago senegalensis. Classification (NCBI taxonomy): domain Eukaryota; kingdom Metazoa; phylum Chordata; class Mammalia; order Primates; family Galagidae; genus Galago; species Galago senegalensis. The sequence goes on along the minus strand of CAUYTI010030233.1, from coordinate 66,829 downwards.
TTGGCTGATAGACTAGAGTCTGTGTGTGTGTCTGTGTGTGTGTGTCTGTGTGTGCGGCCTCTTCACATTCATCTCCTCCTTCTCACTGGTGAGAGAGAGGCTGGTGTCCAGCCTCCCTGACACAGCAAGATCAGCTCTTGGTTAAGAAAGTTCCAAGTCTCAGCTCTGTCCACCTGCCAGTGACTTCTCAACATTCTTTCCTCTGAACTGTTGATAAAGTGACAGCCCCAGCCTGGTGCAGAGGTGAGGTCCCACCGGGAAGCAGGGACAGGGAGCTCACCTCCCTGAGGGTCCAGCCCCCAAGGAGGGCATCCTCCCAGCCTCAGCCCAGCGGCTGCACAGCTGCGTGAGCACTAGAGACAGAGACATGTTTTCTCCCTTTCGTTTATCAGAAGCTTTTGGGCCTCCATGAATAAACTCCCTTAAACTTACTAACACATTACGGAGTCACTCACCTCGCGGTACAGGGAGACGGTCACTTAAAAGGCTCTTTGGCGGGAACTTGCCTCACGCGGCCTGCAGGGGGCGCGCGCGCTCCACCAGCCCCGCGTCCCGGGCGGACCCCGAGTTGAACCGGCTTTATCAGCGCGCAGGGCGAGCTTTCCGGGAATGCAGCCCCTAAAGGCCCGGATCAAATCAGCATGCGTTTTGACGGTGCAAGCTGCAGTCTTAAACTCAAAGCTGGGAATGAGAGCTGAGAAAAGGGGTGAGCTTGTATTCATCGTGTGACCTCCGGCAAGAACATCCCTTGCCAGATGTGCGGGTCCGTCCTGCCGATGGCGGGAAGACTCCCTTACCCAGGACGCGGATGCCCAGCCGGGCTGCTTTGGAGAGCAGCGACATCGCAGGAAAACACAGCAGCGGGCTGGGCTGGCTCTGCAAACAAGAAAGATGATAAAAGGCCCTTGGACGTTTACAAGGGCTGCAGCCTTAGATTTAAGGGAGAATTGGAATTATTTGAGCCCCTATTTAGAATTTTAAGCCTGGCTATCTGCAGTCAGAACCTTCCAGAAGGTCCATTTATTAGCCTTGATCTTTGCAGGGCAGCACAGAATTTGGAGGGCCCATCCAAGGCCACCTCCGTGCTTCTCAAGGATTCTCTAAAAAGAAGCAACCGGGACAGAGTGACAGTCCAGGGAGGGCCACCCCGCCCACCTGCGCCTGAAACCACGTGGACGCGAGCGTGGGCCGGGGGCAGGTCACAGTCGCCAACCGCCAGCTGGGCGACCCGTGGCTTCGTGACCTCCGGATGAAAGTCCCCGGCCCTGTGAAACACTTCAGCTGTCCTCGGAGACGGCCACTCAGCACCGGGAGGCGCAGGGCAGGGATAAGTGCTTAAGTCCTCAGAGCACTTAAGGGAATGAAGGGGGGCTGTATCCGCCTTCCAGTCCTCACTAATGAGTCCGAAGGGATTATGGTCGAAAAGGGTGGACAAAAGTGGCAAATTTGTTTGTGGTGACAGAAATCAGACCTTAGGCAAAGATACTTATGTTGTTATCAGGTTCTCAAACTAACTGTATCATTAAGAAAAAAATAACTGTTCAAGAGCTGTCTTTCCCCATAGGATAATAGGCTGAGAAAGTGGGTGTGAATGTCTGTGACTAATATTCAAGGCAGAGTGTGGCCAAGGAGCTTTCCTGAGTGCCAGGCAGATGGTGCAAGGATTTTTAGGGATGGGGGGGGGGGCTTTGCTATGCTGATTGTGTGAAGAACCAGGAATTTCTGTTCTCACAGATTTTTCTAGATAATACTGATGGCCAGATCCACAGAATCTGTGATTAACCTTTAACTGGGTTTATAAGGAAAGAAAATAATCAGAACACCCTTTCCTGCTTGTCCTTGTTAGATCTTTCCCGGATATCTCTGAACATACACCAAAAAACAGTAAAGCCAGAAATGATTAGAACATTTTATTTTTAGGTCTAGTTACCTTTTCCCTAAACTTTACTATAATAGTGCCAGTAAGTCCTCTCTCAGACACCCAGACTGGGCTGAGAGAAGCAGGACCACCCATGTGCCCTGCCCACCCGAGACCTCCTGGGCACAGACCGATATTTTAGTGTTTGTAGCTATCTGTTTCATGAGCTCTCACAGGCAGAAATGGGACTCTCTGCCCAGCAGCCCATCTTAGAAAAGTTACCTCCTAACTGTGTCCAGTCAACAAATTGACACTCAGAATACTTGCACCTGGGAGATTTTCTTTATACTTTTCATAATCTAAGGAATCATTGATCCCATGGGAATACTCTCCATCATACTGACATTCTTTCCTCAACCTAATGGTTTGTTTTATTATCTGAGAGGCGTCTCAATTGAACACTTAGGTTAACCCCTCCACAACCACTGAGCCCACCTCAAGTTACATCCCATCTGCTCAGCAGGGATCCCCATGGATTTGGGATCAGGGTCTGGGGGATTTGGGGAAAGGCAGATGTGGAGAGCTCTGGCAGTCCCTGGCCAGGAAAGGGGAGGACTTTACTTATCTTCCTGCTGATCTAGCATTTTAGGGATTCCAGCCACTCCTCAACCCAGGAATTAGATGCATCTCTACCCCTTTTTGAAGCCCTCAGCCAGGGTGACTTGCATGGTGCTGTTAGACAGTGTTGTGATTGGTTCTACTGAAATTAATTTTATATACGTTACACACAGCTAAGTCTTTGAACACACTGACTGCATTTCATACCTATAAAACTTTTAACACCCTAGGTACCTAAGGATCTAAATGTTTCGTCAATATTTCAGGATGGCGCGTTGGATCCCTCGACCTGACGTGAGTGGTGTGCTTTTGTTTCTTAAATTCTCATTCAGGATGGGATTGTTATTTTAAAACTCCTTTCAGTATTTTAACCAGTCTGTAAGGAAGAATCCTAGTTAAAGTGACAAAAGAAGATATTTTGGTAAAGAATTCATAGAAATATGGACTTGTATTGATCTCTTCTTATTACTATAATAATTTTTAATGGCAATTTACATGCTGCTGGTCACCCTCCATGGCTTGGACAACACATGGCACATTGTGATACCATACTAGTTATTATATTATCCACGGCACAAGCCATCCAGAGATTTTGAATCTCACATAATACGTGCCTTTTACAGACAGGTGTTAATATGCTCCGTGAAAAGTGGTGGGTAAAAGTTTGCAAGTATTTTGCCATTACCTTGCACGTATTTCCCTGATGGTTTGCAAAAATCATTTAAAGCACAAAAGACGAGGAGGAAGGGGGTGAGCAAAGGAAAAAGGAAAATAAGAGGGAGCAAGTGAGTGAGCCCCCGAGGAGGAGGACACGTGGGGAGGAGAGAGCAGCGTCAGCAGCAGAGTGGGGCGGGACACCCCAGAATCACAGTGATTTTCACACTGCAGACTTCCTCCTTCAGACTGTGGCTAGCCAAATACCATAGAGCATTGCACACATTGCTGTTATTTATTTATTTGTTTTTTGCGGTTTTTGGCTGGGGCCGAGTTTGAACCTGCCACCTTCAGTATATGGGGCCAGCATCCTACTCCTTTGAGCCATAGGCACTGCCCCATTACTGTTATTTTTAATGAAAAAAGAGGCAGCCATTCCATCACTTGAAGTGGAAACAAACAAATGGAAACACCTGGAATGTATTGGCAGGTGTTTGTACTTGACGGAATGACCAGAAATGAGCCAGCAAGTCAGTGTCTGATCTGGCTCAGAAGCAAACCTGTGAGGACGCCCTGGAGTTGTGTGTGCACCTCAACATGCTGCCCAGGAGAGGATGGAGAGGAACCCTCCCCGAACACACACAGAGGCCTTCACATAACATTGAATTACAGAGAAGACTGACACCAGAGGCCGAGGTCCGCAGGTCCTGCACACACCACCCACCCCTGGCTTCCTGCTGAGTCCCCACATAGAACAGTGACCCACACTGGGCTACAAGAGGGGTCTGTGCTTTTGTGGGCTCAGGGTGGGTTTCTCTGGATGGCACCTGGGCTATTGTGGGGCTATCCTCATGGAGCCCCCGTTGGTTCCTAGGATGGGCCTTCACAAAATGCCACAGCCTGGTGGCTTTAAGCAACTAAACTTTATTCTGTCATAGTTCTTGAGGCCGAAAGTCTGACCTCAAGGTGTCAGGAGAGCCTGGGCCCTCGGAAGCCTCCAGAGGAGAATCTGGTCCAGGTCTCTGTCTCAGCTCTGTTGGCTGCAACCATCTCCCAGTCTCCTGATTGTTCCCAGGTCACTATGACCTGCGTCTCATATCCATATATCATTCTCCTCAGCATCTGTGCTTCCCTCCTCTTCCTCTGAGAACAACAGTCACAGTCGATTTGAGCCCACCCTGTCCACTTCATAACAGATGATTACATGTTTAAAGATATTATTTATAAATAAGTGCACATTTATAGGAACCTGGAATTATGGGATTAACATGTGCTTTGTGGGACACGGATCACTCCAGAACACACACTGCCTGACTTAGCCAGAGGCCCAGGGGCTGCACCACGCCGGCCGGGGCTCTCAAGGGCGGTGCCCACATCCCACACGCTGTCCACTCACAGCCTCCCTGGCCGGCACTGAGTCCCAGAGCTGCATTAAGTGACCCGAGTCAGGAGTTCTGAACTGAGGATAAGAGAGGTAAGCCTGGGCTTTTGACCACAGAGACTCAATTTAGGGAAGGAGATGTTGCAGTATCTTCTGGTTCACCAAGTACCAACTAAATCCTGAGACATGTAAGATTTATGGTATTAGTTAGAGCCTTCATTTTTAATATGGCTCCCTATTGTCCTGACTATAGAAAATAACTGTTTCTACCTAAAGGAAGGAAAGAGAGGAATTAGCAACTATAGACTTTAGAAACGTATGCCGATGAAATAATCAGAGATAAAAACAGTGTGGATCGGTGCCGATAATCAAAGCCTCATTACTCATGATAAAACATTTTAAAACAGCGTTCGTAACCAGTATGGAAGAGATGGTTAGCCTCAGTGCACTCCCCAGAGGGATTCTATTCACGCGGTAAGTGATGCTCCCATAGTAATTTTTGTATAGGGATAAAAGCCTAAACACTGTAATGATACAAAGCTTCACAGTAAAATCTAGGTAAATTTTCAAGAACATATATCCAGGAACCAAGATAACACCAAAAATAATTCTGAGTGTCTCTCTTGATGCTGTAATTAGATTTGATTGTAGTTTTCTTTGGTATACTTTTTTGCATTCTCCAGGTACTCCATAAAGAAAATACAATTGCATTGTATTAAAGACAGAAATCATCAGAAGACTTGATGAAGTGTGCAGCTGTGGGATGAAATCGATAAGCCTTGATAAGGGACCTGACAACGGGGACAGGGAGCCCATTGGACGCTGCCGCATGAGGAGAGGAGGGGCTCCTCAGATATTTGCTGGCTTGGCTGTGCTCTAAATTTTCACTGAGAAGGAGAGGTAATTTTTCTGCTAGAAGATTTGAAAGGAAAACTTTGGCAAGATAGAAATAAACGTTTTTAACCATAACATTGAATTACAGAGAAGACTGAAACACAAGGAAAATCTTAAGTACCATGACTGTAATAAAAAAGAGTAATTAACAGTCAGCGAGGGGGCCTCTATCTTAGTCTCCGACGATGCAGGAAGGAACTGAAAGAATTGCTTAACCAACTGTTAAATCAACCTAAATTGTTTTTAATTATAGACCTCATCTTATGACAACTTTCTAACTTTTTATTTCCAGCACACCATAAGGAGGAGATGGAGATGCCTTCTTCCCATCTGTTTTCGTGCTATCAGACACACTTAATGGAAATTACCTTAAAGCTTCCAATTTAGTGTTCTTTTAGAGTTGTGCTCTGAAGTCATCTGTGAACTTGCAAGGAACATTTTAGTTAAATTCAAAAAGAAATAGAACAGCCTAATGCTGAGAACACATTGAGGTGTTACACAAGGTCCGCTTACCAACAGTCCTGACTGTGAGACGTTTTCAGGCCTGTGTCCAAGGCCGACAGGCTCAGGCAGCAGCTCTGAGTTGGCGAGAAGGTGCGTGGTGCCCAGACTCAGCCCCTGGCTCAGCACCCGTCACCAAGGACACGCTCTGAGCCGACCCCACTCCGCACAGGGAGACTCATCTCGAACCAACAAACTCTCCTGCCCTTGTGGACAGTAAGTTCTAGTCAGGTCAGAGAGAATGGGAATTAAGTTATTAATTCAACAGAGTTTTTAAACTTGCCTTTGTATTACGTTATTCAAATGTTCAAACACCTGCAGTAGATCAGAAAGAAGGAGGAGGGTTTATTCCCAGGCTCGAGGGCAGCACAAGGTCTGGGGGGACTACGGGGTGGGGAAAGGAAGTTAGGGAGGGGAAGGGAACCGCAGTTCTGAGGGACAAAAGGCAAAGCAGCTGTCAGGCCCCTCGTGACCAGCGCGGCAGGAGTGTTCACTTTAAACTTGGGTGTCCAGTTTTAACTTGGGGTGTCTTAGCAAGTGCAGCAGGTCACATTGTTAAGGACCAACTGGGCTGTCAGACAGGCACATGTCCAGAGCTGGAATTGCTCTGGAACCAGAGTCAGCACACAGCCACCCAGAGACTTCTCCACTCTCATCACACCTCCTTCCCTAATGTCCTCTGGACCCTGCCTGCCACCCATCAGGAACAGTAGCCAGTTCTGAAGGTAGTCTTGATTGTGCTAAGAAATCACGGTTCTCAATGCACGTGCTGGAGTTCTCATCTTGGTTTCTTCCTTAGACCATTTCAAATATGTCTTAGGTGTTCTCCTGACTCAAATCCAATATTCCCTCCCACCCATTCATGACGACACATGTCGACAAAGCCAGCTTCTGGTTTTGAGCTCACCCCCTACACCCTTAAAATGGTGACCTACCCTCCTAAGTCCTGCACAACCTCACGGTCTTGTCCTGGGTTACAGTCTCCTCATCTAACTTGAGTGCCTGTTCCTCAGAAAGCCGGACTTCCTTCCAGCTGTCCTTGTGAACGTGGCCTTCCAGCTGTCCTTGTGAACGTGGTCTTCCAGCTGTCCTTGTGAACGTGGCCTTCCAGCTGTCCTTGTGAACGTGGCCTTCCAGCTGTCCTTGTGAACGTGGCCTTCCTACTAAGAATGATCCCTCTCTCCAGGTCCAGCCACGTAGCAACTATGCTTCTGGGGGAAAAAGTTCTACTGTGAATACATTTCTAGGCATGTACTCACACAAATGCTAAGTGCAATTTGTTTACTTATTTACAAATGCATAGGTAAGCTTCTCGAATAGGAAGGATATCGCTGGGTGCTGAAGAGGAAATCTTAGCTACAGCACTGAATGCTGCCCATGTCATGGGAGGAGCCAGGTGGAAGGGGCCCTTAGGAGCCAAGTGCACATGCCCTAATGCTCATGTAGGGACATGCAGAATTAAAGTGAGGGCCGGTCAGGACATTTGGAAGCCTGCATCTCAGACTATGTTCCGCCAAATAAAAACCAGATAATTTCCCCATTATCCATTGTTGCTGAAATATCTATTAAGGGATAAAAGCAGGAAGAGCAAAATTAAATTTCTGAGGGCAGAGCTGATGAATAAATCAATGGTCAGTAAAACATTTTGTTAACATCAGACAAATAAACAGTGGATTAAAAAATCATAAGAATGACTAAGTACATCAGGTTTAAAAGACAATTGAATTAAACGAATAAGAGCAGATAGAGGAAATACAGGCAACTTCATGGTCAAGATGTAAAGAATGCTAGTGGCAGTGGGTGTTGGGGGACATTAGTAGTTTGGTGAAGAAGAGTTTGGTGCATAATTATGAATGAAGTGTCTTAAAGAACCAGATAAAGGAGCTTGTGGGGTCCCCTTACACTGAAGAGGGGCATCTAATATTTCTGCCTAGCTCCCGCAGAAAGTGGTGAAATTTATCACCCCAATTTACATATAAGAAGACCCAGATTTGTATTAGCTAAGAGCTCTCTGAAGCACACAAGAGGTCAGTGTGGTCTCCTGGCTCCTATTCCTATCTGGTTTCATATGGGACAGAAAAAGGAAAGGACTTTCAGGACAAGACTCCAAAATGAATCAAGAAAGGAAGTCCATGGGACAGTGACTGGTATCAAGGAGAATTAGAAAGTGATGGAAATCCAGGGGACAGTGACTGGTGTCAAGGAGAATTAGAAAATGATGTGAGAAGATTTTAAAGAGCCTCGAAGGGTTAACTGAACTTGATCTTGTAGGAGATAAGGAGTTGCTGAAGGATTAGGGGAAAAAAGGAAGATGACTTAGTGACAAAGGCAGCATCTTCCACCTAAAGGGGCCAGAGCAGCTGACGGAGCTGAGCACATGTCAGTGAGGCCAGTGCCCGGGGGTCCAGTGAGGCCAGTGAGGCCAGTGCCTGGGGGGCCAGTGAGGCCAGTGCCCGGGGGTCCAGTGAGGCTAGTGAGGCCAGTGCCTGGGGGACCAGTGAGGCCAGTGAGGCCAGTGCCTGGGTGTCCAGGGAGGTCAGTGCCTGGGGGTCCAGTGAGGCTAGTGAGGCCAGTGCCTGGGGGTCCAGTGAGGCCAGTACCCCAGGGTCCAGTGAGGCTAGTGAGGCCAGTGCACCGGGCAGTGGTCTCCACGATATTGAGGTGAAGTGTTGCATGGGGGCTCGGGGCAGTGGTCTCCGTGATTTTGAGGTGAAGAGTTGGAGTCACGGGGCAGTGGTCTCCAAGATGTTGAGGTGAAGTGTTGAATGGATGCACGGGGCAGTGGTCTCCACGATGTTGACGTGAAGAGTTTCATGGAGGCACGGGGCAGTGGTCTCCACGATGTTGAGGTGAAGTGTTGCATGGAGGCTCGGGGCAGTGGTCTCCACGATGTTGAGGTGAAGTGTTGCATGGAGGCACGGGGCAGTGGTCTCCAGGATGTTGAGGAGAAGTGTTCCATGGAGGCTCGGGGCAGTGGTCTCCAGGATGTTGAGGTGAAGTGTTCCATGGAGGCTCGGGGCAGTGGTCTCCAGGATGCTGAGGTGAAGTGTTTCATGGAGGCTCGGGGCAGTGGTCTCCAGGATGTTGAGGTGAAGTGTTGCATGGAGGCACGGGGCAGTGGACTCCAGGATGCTGAGGTGAAGTGTTGCATGGAGGCACGGGGCAGTGGTCTCCAGGATGTTGACGTGAAGAGTTTCATGGAGGCACGGGGCAGTGGTCTCCAGGATGTTGAGGTGACATGTTCCATGGAGGCACGGGGCAGTGGTCTCCAGGATGCTGAGGTGAAGTGTTGCATGGAGGCTCGGGGCAGTGGTCTCCACGATTTTGAGGTGAAGAGTTGCCTGGAGGCACGGGGCAGTGGTGCTTGCAGACACTTAGTATTGAAGGAGTCCTGCCTTATTCTGAACGCTTTGCATTTATTAATCCAGTCAGCCCCAGAACTTCCCTGTGAGATAGATATTATCTCATGGCCAGAAGTGGAAACTGAGTCACCATCAGGCTAAATAGTGCACCTGACAGCATACAGCTATTAAGTGATAGAGTCAGGATTCAGAACCAGGTGTCTGAGCCCATGCGATGTCTGATGTCAGCAGTGTGTCCCTGCTCTGTTCACAATAACTGAAGAAAGTCTCTGGATGTTGCTAATACTGCCTGGGAGGCAGAGTCATGTCAGCTGAGAACTTGCCTCACATAATATTGCTCCAGCCTGTGTCCACCCAAAGAATCCATGTGCACTGTAGATACAGCCACACAGTACAGAGCCGTACAAACTAGGAAATAGCACAGCATCCCACGCCTTAGAGATGAGCTCTTCCAATAATTTGTTGGATTACTTTCCCCCCATTTTCTGTGCAAATATTGCCCCAAATAAGGATGACTTCACAGCTGTATTTTATTATTATTATTATTTTAGAGACAACGTCTCACTTTATCACCCTTGGTAGAGTGTCATAGTGTCACAGCTCACAGCAACCTCCAACTCCTAGGCTTAGGCAATTCTCTTGCCTCAGCCTGTGGACTAGCTGGGATTACAGGCGCAGCCACAACGCCTAGCTGTTTTTTTGTTGCAGTTTGGCCGGGGCTGGGTTTGAACCCGCCACCCTTGATATATGGGGCCGGTGCCCTACCCACTGAGCCACAGGTACTGCCCTGCACAGCTGTATTTTAACTCAGTATTATATGATGAGTGATTTTTATACCAGTGAATATTTTACAGATGTTGTAACTTTAACAATTCTTCAACATTCTATTCATGAATATTAATTTAATTAAAAATTCCATCGTTACTGAAATTTAGATCATCTGGAATGTTTCATTACACATTACATTGGATCGCTACTATATTATTATATGCTTTGTCTCTATTTCTTTGGGGAAATGTTTTAGGAAAATATTTTGGGGGTTGAAAAATATTCTCATGTTTAAAATATTTCATTATATATTTTGACAAATGGACTCCTTGAAATTTTGTTCCTAATTAAAATATCACCAGAAATGAATCCAGCCCAATTCTGTGGAACCTATGACAAGATGACTTACATTTTGGTCTGTATTTCAAATAGAAGACAAGGAAAGCAAGGTCACTTTCAGTGTCGGGAGCCCAGGTCTAAGGTCCTTGTAGACTTTGCATGTCCACTGTAAGGAGCACTAGCGGCCACTGTCATCAGGGTTCTTCTACCAAGAACTATTCCTCAGTAAGAATGAGCACAGCATTCAATAGAAGGAAAGGAAGAAATTTCCCAATGGAGAGGGGAAAATAAATACACAGAGACAGGAAAATTCAGTATCATAGTGCATACAAAATTTAAAGACATATAAACAAAAGATATACTAATGGAAACAGTAACTGGGAAGAATACACTCAGTACGTGGCAGTTCTGAAGCACTTCTGAATTAGTTACATAATTCACTGATATATTTTGTGTGATAGGTATGAAGGATTTTTAGGGCTTGCTGAATTGGATATTAAGTTAAAAAAAATTGAACCACACAAAGCCACCTTAAAGATTTACCTTAGGTCTTTCAAGAGCTTTTAGGAAAATGTACCATAGTTAGCCACTTTCTGCCCAAGGAGAGTCTGGCTGAGTCTGGCTCCTGCTATCCCTGGCACATGAATTGTTGTGGTAGGCAGGTGGGTAAATAGTGCATGACCCAGAGGTCTTTAAGGAGGAGAGGCAGAGATGTCCCTGGTCCTGTCCAGGTGAGGGTCACTGTCAGTAGGTGAGTGTGTGAGTCTTAGTAGCATGGGAGGTGAGGTGCCAGAGGTGAGCCTGCCACACGAGAAGGGAGCATACAGGGGGACACAGGCTTGACCGTAGGACTGTGTGCTCAGGGGACAAGTCGAGCTCCTGCTCAGTGTGGCTACAGCTGGAATATCCTCTGAACCCAACCACCCTGACGTGGCCGTCAAGCTTAGGGAAGTCTGGGTCACACAGACTAAAGAAAAGCACCTCTACGCCTGGAACTTAGATGTTTTTGGAGGTTAGGGCAGATGACAGACCCAGTAAGCAAATCAGGAGCATGAGGGACAAGGACTCACTGGGTAGACAAGGATGCGAAGGTGGCCCCACTCCAGCAGCCCTCTGGCCTCCTGCTGGCTCCACACTCTGGCTCCTCTGTGAAATCGGAGAAGATGAATCTGACCCTAGTGTCTGGGGAAAGTTGGGGGTAAGGTCGGGGTCTCAGGAAGGAAGCACTGAATTTCTTGATAATTCGACAAGCAAAATTTTAAAGATCTTTATAGATTTTGATTGAAGCGCTTCACACTTGTTAAAGAAAAGTATGTTTTAATTGTCTTTGTGTATGTGTGTGAGCGTGTGCGCACACGGGGATTGTGGAGCCAAACTATTGCTATACGGTTAAAGAGCAAGAAGAAAAGAGAAATTAGTTGGTCCATTCAGATAAATTCCAGCCATGATTTTGACGTCAGTATGGACACGGTTGTCTACCGAGATGACAGATCAAGCTCTGGCTGCACCAGCACTGCGGCACGACTGCACCCCACACAGGGAGAAAGTTATGGGCTTATTAAACTGTTAAGCTTTCGCCTGATTAAAGGGCCGCTCAGAGCTTATTTTCTGCTTCTCTGCATTCACAGTCCATCAGCCGTGATGACCAAGCACTGGAACAGATTCTGTGGTTCGTTGGGTCTTGGTGATCTATGGTGCCTCCGCAGTCACTTCTGAGCTCAGAGAAACCCTGAAGTGGAGGAGGAAGCCACTAGGATTGGACTTGACCACATTTTTCCACCTTTAAGTTGATCGGTATGCAGATTCCAATTATTAATCATAACTCTGCTCACCTGGGGAGCACAGGTGGTTCTCCCTGCCAGGAAGCTGGATAAGCATTATAGTAACTGATGGGTTCCCAGTCTTCCTCTGATTGTGTTGGACAATGCGATTTGTCCCCACACCCAGCACATGTAAAACTCTAATGCACTAACGTAATAGGGAACGCCCCCTGAGACAGACTTTCCCTCCCCCTAGACACACTGAAAGATCGTCACATCCTCTAATTCTGGAGGTCCATGATCAGCAGGACCAACACCTGAGTCAGTGGGAGCCTTGGGATGACTGGGAATCAGGCGTTCCTCCTTCACCATCCAGGCACTAAAGGAGTGTGGCTTTTCCTCCCACTGGTAAACCCATGACCCTTTCTGTTATGATCACTCATTCCTGAGCATCTTCCAGCTTTTGCCTTTTCAAATATTTATTGTTAGAAATAAACACCGTTGGTGGGACTGCAAAGTAGCACAGCCTTTGTGGAAAGAAGTATGAAGATTCCTCAAGGAACTAGAAGTAGACCTTCCATTTGATCCCACAACCCCATTATTAGGAATGTACCCAAAAGAGAAAAAGGTCATTTTATCATAAGGACATTTGCACTTCAATGTTAGCAGCAGCTCAGTTCCCAATCGCAAAGATGTGGAAACAACCCTGGGCCCTTCAACACAGGAACGGATTAGCAAACTGTGGTCTGTGTATACATGGAATACTATCCAGCCGTAAAAAGATGGAAATTTCATATCTGTGTAACAACCTGGATGGAAAACAAGAACCACATGTACTCAGTTCTGATTAGAAACAGCAGATTAACAACTACAGGCTCACATGAGAGAAATCTCAACTAAATTAAAATAAGGGGGAGGGAGGAGGAGGTTGGGAAAAATTCCCCACCAAATGGGTACCTTGCCCGGGTAGATGGCACACTTCCTGAACTACAGGCTCAACTTTAACCTCAAAAAGGCAAACTGTATAACCTAATTATATGTACCCCCATATAATCAGAAATAAAAATAAAATAAATAAATAAGAAGCAAGGAGCATGACCGGCCGTGGTGCACCTCAGTCTGGATGCCTTCCCGTGGCCTGCAGCCACATGCTGGCCCCGCAGGGCTGACGCCCTCTGTCCTGAGGCAGTGGCCGGTGAACAGATGCATCAGAAGGGTTTCTTTTCCTGCTTCACCTGTACGTGCACCTCCAATGATGAGGATGAGCCAAAATAGACCTCACTAGGTGTAAGGGAAGTATGAACTTGAATGACAGAGGGGTACGGGAAAAGAGAGAGATTGAGAGAGAGAGAGAGAGGGAGGGGGAGAAAGATAAGGGAAAGAATGGGAGAAGAAAGACAAGGAAAAAGGAAAGAGAAATGAGGGAAGGGGAGAGAGGAAGGAGCGAGGGAGAGAAGACAATTTCAGACAAGTGAAAGCTTATGTTGATTTGCCCTTTCATAGGCTTTGCAGAGACAGACTAAGAATTCCTACCAATAACTAGGCCCCTCCTCCTACGAATTAGAAGATGCTACATGGGTAACTACAAATGAGCTCACCCGCAGGTGAGAGCCTCCCATTCAGTGCCATTGCCGAGAGCTCGCGGGGTTTCCTGAGCTCCTGCCTGTGCAGTGGTGGCTGGAGGAGCATCCCAGGACACTGAGATGAGTCCAGACCCTTCCCCTCCCTTCAAGTTATTTGTAACGTAATAGAGAAGCTCACTACTTAATTTAGTGTGGTTTCATCCATGACATTGAGTGATGGTTTCATTTCTGAAACCCAAGATTAGAAAGTAGCTCTACTATTTATTTCAGGGATTGAACTGGGAAACATTGATGGCACTATTTTCTAGAAACAACCCACATGTTCACATTTTGTATTTGGGGAAATGAAAAGGACAATTGTGTGTTAATTACAACATCTGCATAAAATGCTTCAATTACAAATGGGTGGTGTGGATGATACAGTTACCAGGACGGTCATCGGACTCGGTCTCACTTAGATTTTCCTGCCACGTAGCCAGCACTGGGCAAATTGGGAGTCTCTGGAGACACCTTTCTGTGAACCTGAGTGTAAGCAAGATGGCACTCTAAAAATGCTCACAACAGAGTGTGGTGTGTGTGTGTAAAATTTTCTTTCTACGCTGGCTGACTATAACTCCTCCTAAAACCCAGAGTCAGCTGTAAACCATCAAAAGCAAAGCTGAGGAGACCTCAAACTGGGGACAGAGGTGCCATCTTAATAAATAAATGTTCAAAGAGAACTGGCAACCCTTGGAACTAGGGGGTCCAGCACACTCACCAGGTCCTTGGGAGACTCATTTGTTAGCGTTTTTGCTGCTCTTAGTACCGGGCTGCTAATGAGTGTGAAACAGTGAGAGCTGGGACGCCCCACATAAAGTAGGAACAGGAGGACAAACGTGTCCACATTCACATCTTGAGGAAACAATTTGAATTGTGCATTTACACATTACCTTGAAAGCTGATGGTTAAAAATGACATGAGAATAGCACTATTTTGTTGCCTGGAATGGGAGAGGCGGGTGGGAGCCTGAGGACAGGACAGTCTGAGAGCCTGGAGATTCCTGGCGGGCTTGCTGCCCCATCGCAGGGCACTGCCACGTGAGATGCGTGCCTGATCCCTGCCTCAGAGAGAGGGAGAAGTGAAACGTTTAATCCTGCTGATTAAACTTCTGGTCTCCCCAATCCACTGGCTTGGCTTGACGCCAACAAGTTAGGAAACCGAATCCCTCCCCTCTGAGACTAAGACTTTGCAGATACCGCCTGAAAGTATAGTTGGACCCATTCGACTATGATTGCCTAGAATGAGCCTAAGTCAGGATTTTCAGATCCTAGAGATAGCATTATATTTCACATGACTTTCCCCAAATATTTGTATAAAATAATTCTCTGTGTCCCATACGTTTTGCTTATGATTTGCGATTTCACTGTTATGTGATATCTAGTAAAGACATTTAGTAGCCATATCCTCAAGAAATGTCTTGAGCGTTTCATCATTTAGGGAATTCTTAAACAAAGAACAGTGCAAGTGTTACTGCAGCAACCCAGCTTAAAGTTCTAATTAAAATAAACTTGGCACCAGTGATCGGCTCTATTAAGTTAGACATTGATAGATGGAAGCGGCTGAGCTTACATTTTGGAAAAGGTTAATATAATAAGGAGAAAGCCCCTATCGAGGTTTGGGGCATTTATCTATTTATTTATTAATACCTATTCTAAAATATAATAAAGTAGTAAAAATAACAATATTTGGAGCAAAGATAAGAAAAGCAGAACTAGCTGTGAGAATGGCTTCCTCTACTAGTTGTGGAAGTTTTAAATAACTCAATTGAGTAGAATTTAGCATAAATCTTAGGAAAACAGAATGCCAAGTACAGAATATAAATTGGCACTAAATGGTATTATTGTATTAATCTCCTGTATTTTAATGAATAACTAGATTTATATAATTCCCTTATCTGAACTACTCTATCTTCATACATTCAGAGCCCAAGTGCCCAGTTTCAATAAACATCTCATGGGCGGCACCTGTGGCTCAAAGGAGTAGGACTCTGGCCCCATAATGCTGGAGCCAGTGGGTTCAAACCCAGCCCTGCCTCTCCCCCCAAAAAAGATGTAAGCTTCTCATTAACTTCCTTTTGCTGCCAGACACAGAACCATTGAGAAGCAGGGCCAGCGCAGAGCCCAGGGGATGTGGGCTCATCACGGGGTTCTCTCACTGTCATGCAGTTTTTAACATTCCTGCTCCCACAGCCTCAGCCTTTTGGTAATGTGAAAATAAAATTAAAGAATAAAGATATCCTGTTGTGATGCTGAAAATAGCAGACACAATAATCACACTTCCTTCGACAAGAGACTCTCTGAAGGGCATTGACCTGTATAATCCCGAAGTCGCACATAGACAGGACTATTCCCTTTCAATCCCCAAGATAATTTTCAGACCAAAAAAAATTTATCTTGATTAATTAAAGCACAGCATTAAGGAAATAGTACCATGCTGAATAAAATTCTGATTTTTACTCTTCACAAATATGACTAATTTGTAAGGCAGAGTGGGGAGTCCAGAGAGAAGCAGAAAGTGCTTGGAGCCTGCAGGTAGAGGTGGGAGAGTTGCACAGGCTCTGCAGCTGGACAGGCACCTCCTTGGGGTATGCAGCAGTATCTGTCCATGTGTACAAGGAACCAAGGGCAGAGGGAAATGGTATGCTATCACTGCTGCTACATTCTATTCATCAAAAGTGAGTAAGTCCAGCCTACTCTAGGAGGAAGGGAGCTGTGCAGATGTCAATATATAGGTCATCATGGACATTCTGAGATACACAAAAATCAAGAAACACAAAACCCGTACAGATGGAAACAAGTCCTCCCACCAACACCGGAAAGCCAAGCAAACTGAAACTTGGGTGAATCAGAAAGGATGTTATCAACCATGTTCCGTGGAAGTTGAATAATGGACCATAACACAGTCTGTCTCAAAATGTGCATGGTGACCCTCATACCAGGATGTGGGGTCCTGGAGGTTTACCTTAGAATCTGCCTACACACATTATAAAAAGAAACTCTTACCAGCAATGAGAGAGAGGAAATGCTGAGAGCACGCTGGACACAGACCAGAGATGAGCTGGCAGGTGCTTCCCTCTCTGGAAACAAAGGGATTGAAGACGGTGGGCAGCATCTCTGAGGGGCTGCGGGGGAACTGCCGACTGAGCAGTCTATACCCAGCCAAAATAGCTCTCAAAAACAAAGTGAAATAAAGACATTTTAAGCATTCAAAAGCTAAATGAATTTCTCACCAAAGTCACATACTGCAAAAAATATTAAAGGAAGTACTTCAGGCAAAAGGAAACTACACTAGTTAGAAAGCTGAACCCAGGCATGAAAATTCTTAGAAATGTGAACTACATGGATAAATATACGATACTCTGCTTGTTGCTTAAATCTCTTGGAAGAGACAACAGTGTAGCATGTAGTTTATAACAGGTGAAAGTAAAAGGCATGTCACAATGTCACAAGCCAAGAGAGGGGGAAATGTAGGTACGGTCATGTGCCACTGAAGTGGGGTACATTCTGAGAACTGCAGTGTTTTAGGTAATGTCGGCATTGTGAAAACTTCAGAGAGTGCCCTTTCACAGGTCCAGATGGCACAGTCTACTGCAGCCCGAGGCCACATGGTCTAACTCACTGCTCCTGAGCTACAGAGCTACAGCATGTTACCAAACTGAACAGGGTAGGCAACTGCAACAATAGTTACTATCTTTGAATCCAAACACATCTGAACATAAAAAAGACAGTAAAAACGTACACTGTAGGGTGGTGCCTATGGCTCAGTGAGTAGGGTGTCAGCCCCATATACCAAGGGTGGTGAGTTCAAACCCAGACCTGGCCAAACTTCAACAACAAAAAATTTAAAAAATTAGTTTAAAAAAATGTACACTGTATCTATTACATGTATTATAATCCTATGGAACCACCATTTATGTGCAGTCCATCACTGGCCTAAACATCATTATGCAATAGCAGAGGCCTGATGATTAAACTTGCGATGGTAATTCCAGAAAGAGCTGCAGAATTTCTGGGAAGGGTGGACTGGATGTGTTGGCGGAGAGCTTCCCAGAGGAGGACTTGAAAGGTGACTGGAGTGATGCCCAGCCATGAGGTCTGTGCCACTTGTCTAGGATGGGTTTGAAAACTTAACTGTCAAGCTTCATCTGAGTGTCCCACTGTAAGTTTCTTAAACGTTCATAAAAATGGCATAGTCTTTCTTGAAAGCAGTGGGTGATAAGTTAAAATATAATCCATAAATCCTAAAGTGATCACTAAAATAAGAGAACAAATAATTGCAGATAATAAAACTACAAAGAGGAAAGATGAATCATGAAAAAACTAATACAGACGGCAGCACCTGTGGCTACGGCAGCACCTGTGGCTCAGTGAGTAGGCACTGGCCCCATATGTCAAGGGTGGTGGGTTCAAACCCAGCCCAGCCAAACTGCAACAAAAATATAGCCAGGTGTTGTGATGGGCTCCTGTAGTCCTGACTACTTGGGAGATTGAGGTAAGAGAATCACCTAAGCGCAGGAGTTGGAGGTTTCTGTGAGCTGTGAAGCCACAGCACTCTACCAAGGGCAACAAAATAAGACTCTGTCTCAAAAAAACCCCAAAAATGAATACATAAAAGGGTGGAAAAAGAGAATGAAATCCAGATGGGATAAATCTTTTAAAAAATCATGACAGATCTAAGCTTAAGCATATAAATAATCACATTATATTTAATTTACTTTTAGGCTGCCCAGATGCTTTTGTAAATGAACCCTTATTGGAGTGCAGCCGTGAGCATTGCGCTAACATCAATCCCTTATTGGAGCATGGCAATGAGCATTGCACTAACATTGAGCCCTTATTGAAACACGGCCGTGAGCATTGCACTAACATCAAACCCTTATTGTAGCACGGCCGTGAGCATTGTGCTAACATCGAACCCTTATTGGAGCATGGCAGTGAGCATTGTGCTAACATCGAGCCCTTATTGGAGCACGGCCGTGAGCATCGCGCTAACATCGAGCCCTTATTGGAGCACAGCTGTGAGCATCGTGCTAACATCGAGCCCTTATTGGAGCTCGGCCGTGAGCATCGCGCTAACATCGAGCCCTTATTGGAGCGCGGCCGTGAGCATTGCGCTAACATCGAGCCCTTATTGGAGCACGGCCTTGCACATTGTGCTCACATGGTCCATGGCTGTCTTCTCAGCACAGTGCAGAGCTGAGAAGTTGAAACAGACTGCAGGGACCACCAGCGTAACACAGTGACAGCTGCTCACTCATGCTCCAAACCCCCTCAGTGAGGGCAGAGTTTTCAGACTACATAAAAAATAATACTTTACTCTGAATTTACTGCAAGATGTGGATTTTTAAAAATCACATAAAAATTTTAAAGTAAGATAAAGAAAAATATAGCACACACTAATACTAATAACAGAACCCTGGAGAGGCCGCTATGGGGATGTGAGGGAGGTGACCTCAGGACAGACGATGTGAATAAGGAAAGAGATGGGTTCTTAAAGATGGAGGCACCGATTAATCCAGAGAATATAACAATGTTAAGCATTTGTTTGTCTAATAAGAGTACTTCAAAATACTTAAAGCAAAAACTGATAGAACCACAAGGAAAAACATTCTTTTCAAGTGTGTACAACCATATCTGGGGCTATAAAATAAGGGTCTGTACGCTTAAAAGCACGTTCTAACCACAACGAAATTGGGTTAAAGATTAGAAGCAGTCAGGGAGAAGGAGTAAGTTCTCATGTTTGCTAGGACTATAGGGCAACTAGAATCAAAAATAATTTATTGTTGATTTTGAAATAGCCAGAAGAAATGATTTAGAGTGTTTCCACCACAAAGAAATGATGGATGTTTGAGGTGATGGACATCTCAGTTGCTCAGAGTGGACTATTACGCGTTGTTTATTTTTATCAAAATGCCACATGTACCCCACAAATATGTACAAATATTATGCATCCATAGTTTTTAAATCAAAGCAGAATCCCCACATATTTGTAAAATAAAGAATCCACCTTCTCATCTTACATTCCCAAGAAGTTAGTTACACTTCAACCTGGGATGTCCTTGGGTCCAGGCTGCTCTGACCCTCCCTCCACAATGAGTCCTCCTTGGACACCAGGCCCTTCCATTCTGGTCAGCAACTTCAAGCTGCATGGATACAAGTCAGGGCAGGGAGAGACCAATGCAGCCAATGCAGCTGGTAACTTGCCCCAGGAATCACCAACCTGGGTCACAGGGTAAGGAGATGGAATTAGATGAACAGTGGCTGCAGAGCCTCCTGGCCAGGTGTTCTCAGGCAGCTAACTTCATGTCACCGAGACTCAGTGCTCCCACCTGTGAAGGGTCTGGTGTCAGCCCACACAGGACTGACCAGAGGACCAGAAGAAGTGTCCTGTTGTCCATGATGCCCACCTCGGGGCCAGTACCTTTAGTCCCTCCAGGGATGTGTGACCAAGGCACATGTTCCTCTGAACAAGGCATCAGAAAATTAAAGACCAGTTGGTTTGTAACCTATAAAATGTCATTTTCCTAATCAAGGTGTGGGAATTACAGACAAAAATGAAAGAACACCATCACAGGCCTGCGTGCAGACTTTACATTTATCAGTAACTTGAGGGTGATTCTTCTCAAACACCCCACAGAGTCCTGTCGGGAAGAATCTAGTGAGTTCAGGTGTCATGTGACTTGGGGTGCTCTTGCCAGTGAAGAGAAGAGGAGAGATTCTTGAATGTTCTAATCTCCTAATATTAGTTGGTGACCTCTGTGACCCAATACAACGGTTTAAAGTTTCCCTCCACCACATTTTAGAGGCTATTCATGGAATTGTCAGTAGGAGCCCTCGCCTCCCCCTCCCAGTCTGTGGGCATCTGTGGTCCACACAGAGCTTCACTTTGGGTCCCTCAGTAAAGTGGCCCAGTGTCAGACCTGGCCAGGCTGCGCAGGTAAGGATTTCCCAAGCCACACTGGGAGGCCGGGGTCTGCTCTTGGGATTTCCAGACAAGACTGTCACAAAGGAGTTAGCCCCCTTCCAGGCAGCAGCACGTGAGTGTGACCAGCTGGGTTTTCAGAGGGACAGGAGGCTGATGGCCTCAAAAAGACTCTTGGCAGTGTGCCCACAGCTGCAGAGAAGTGGGGGGCATCTGGAACACCCAGTCCTTGGTGTGGGTCATCCCAGCCCCCAAGGTGAGCCTGCCCTCTCTCCCCAGAGCCCAGTACCAGCCACTGCCCTGCAGCCCAGGCCAACTATGTGGGTTTCTGCAGCCTCTACCCAGGGTCCCCCATTGCTGTCATCCAAGCTGATCACCAGGGTGCCCGACCTGGTTCCTTCTGTTAATTGTTGGAAACATTATTTAATGTATTCAGCTATTTTATTTCTTTTTCTATGAATAGAAAGCTCTTATTTGTGTAGTCTTTATATCTAAAAATTGTTAAATTACACTTCTGGACAGGGCTGATGTCTGTGTGGCATTTTTACAGTATCCCTTGTGGTACAACAGTGACACACTTGCTAAGTCCACCAGACGCAGGGACAGCACAGGGGCTGTTAGACGAGGTGGAGGGAGCAGCCACAAGGCAGTGTCTGTCCCCACCTCTGTGGAGACGAAGTCCTTTGTAGACAGTTCCGTGTGCTGACTTAGCACCGGAGATGGAGGGACATCGATCGTTCAGGTGTCTTTGGGATAGTTCTTTCCAAATATACTTTGCATTGATCAGAAAAGGAAGGTTTGTGCCTATGCAGCCACCAATTACAGGATTAAGGACAGTCTGTGATGGCTGGGTGTCCTGGCAGGGTGTACTGTCCTAGCCCCATCACAGTTCATCTGGGAGGAGGAACAATGCAGTTACTCCTGATCTCAGTTCCTTCGACCCTTGCGAGGTATGTGATAAGAACCTTCATGTACAGGTAAACAGAGAACAAAGACGAAGTGAGACTTCTGCCCTGAAACTGTGGAAATTACCAAATCCTTAGTAGACACACACTGACAGGAGAACGTTTGTGAATGTCTGTGTTCCAGGGGGCAGCTCGTGGCTGGCTGGACAAGGCTCTGTGATCCCAGTGCCTGACGGATGGTTACAGAATGATAGAGAGAGCCAGGAAGGCACGCAGAATGGGCTCAGAGCCCAAGTGTCCTCAGTGAAGCAAGGCCACAGCAGGTGGCAGGAAGTGGAGTTTGTGAGCATCTGGGGCCTGAGAACCCCTGGGGAGTGCACGGCTAGCCACACGTGGGCCTCCACGAGATGACGTGAGTGCTGGGGCTGCCGCCACCTCCCCCTTTATGGTCATTCCATAGCTGGGGCACCTGAAGGACTAGTCAACACTTCTACTGTACTTGAGGGTGATGTGTCTGCTGCTCCCAGCCACAGGGCACGTGTCCTGACTGTACCATCTCCTTTGTCTTAGTCAGTACCTCAGTTCTCTAGATTTGCAGTTCTCAAATTTGGGATGAAGCGATGTGTGTGTGTACTGCTGTGGGGGCCAGGCCACGTGGGTCTGCTCAGCCACCTTCTGAAGCTCCGTTAGCTCTCAACAGCAGCACCCTCACTCATCCAGGAGCCTAGATGTTATCTAAGGAAACTGATTAAAAATCAGGATGCCCAACTCCTTTCTCGAAAACTCCACTTTAACCAGCAGTTCCCCCAAAACATGGAACACCAGCTTTACCGGGAATAAATAAAAATAAGGACATAACTGGGAGAAAAAAAAAAGAAAGAAAAGATTGCATAGCTTCAGTGTAACCTGTGCAGTGAAACTTGCATATAAAATACACGATTTTAACGATTTACTTATTTATATCCATATTGAAATTCACTATTTTGCCATAGTTATCAGTATACTTCCTTTTTTATAAAAAACAATTACTTCAAAATGTTTATTACAACAATAAAAAGCAATCATCTCTTTAACCATCACCCACGCGGCAATGTTTATGGGTGATATGAATCTCCAAACCCCTGTGGGATCCTGAAAATAAATCTACCCTGAGCCTGAAAACATACTGTGGTGGAGACAGATCCCTTGGAAGTGGGGAGACGTAGACTTGGGTACTTGCTGACAGGGAGGATGTCCCCTAACACCCCTGGGCTAGCAGAGAGGGCAGTAGGGACTGACTGCTATGGGAACTCATGTATTGAAATCTCTATACAATTTCTGAGGGAAGATGGAGTCCTAGCATTTGCTGTAAAACGCCTTTGTGGAAGTTGTGAGATTGAAGACAGTGACATCGAGGTGTTCTGTACCTGACAATGCGGATTTCTTTACGGGAACTCTGATCAGCACGGGCGCTTTACAAATGAACTTTCCGTAGACCGCCCAGGGCCAAACCACAGGCAATCACCATTTCTGGTATCTGGGGGTATTTTCTCTTTAATAATTGAAAACAAGAGCAGCACAATAATTATTAGGTGATTGCTTCCAGAATATTGCCAAACCCATCAGTTACTTCTAGACTGATGGGCAGAAACTATGATTTCACCTGAGTCTATGGAGTTTACTGGGAGTTTGATCACAAGGACAAATCACTGTTCATACAAAATCAAAATGAAAACCGAAGATAATCAGCAAGGATCCCTATACAGGTGGCCTGGGCATATGGGGAATATGGGGACTCCTGAGCTTGTGGCGTCAGGAGAGATCCCAGCTTGTGGCCCCTAGAAGGTATGAGGAGCCTCTGCCCACAGCCCCCATCACTCTCCTGCTGCTCTCTGGAGGACAGAGAAGATGACCCTGTTGTTTTGAGGGGAGAGGCTCCTCTTAAGCCAAACTACAGACCAACTCCCTTGGGGCAGCTCAGCCAAAGAAGAACACCCTTTCCTCAGAATCTGACAGTTGCTGCTGCTTGGAAGAATGTCACTGAGGCCAGAGAATATGGAGGGGCAGCAAACAAACGGGAGACGTGTGGTTTGTAATGTAGAGTCCCACATGACTCTCCAGGTGGTGAGCACAGACATTTCTTCCCTGAACTCAGAGGTGTCATTTGATAAGGGCAGCATTAAGCTGAAAGGCCTCCCTAAGGCCAGGCCCAGTGAGCCTGAGACCCACCTTCTCCTCATCTGTGTGGACAGGACAATGTGACATTGTGTCTCGCCACATTTCAAACATCAAGGGACCATATGTACAACAATGTTGATGCCATGTTTTACTGTAACTTTTCCACACAAGTAATTTAGACACCCAAGTAATTTCCACTGTGTTACAGTTGCCTACAGCAGTTAACACAGTGGCAGGTGGTGCAGGGGTGCAGCCCAGAGCCGTGGACCTTGCCACACAGCCTGGGCTTGTGAGTCCACCCTGCAATGTCCCCGCAGAAATCATTCACCTCAGGATATGTTACTCAGAACACACCCCCTGTTGGTAAGCTACAAGTGACTGACTGTGCTTAGTGGTTTAGCAATCTAGAATTTAAAGAGTCATTATTAATAATACCTTTTTTAAAACTTGGAAATGTCAAAAGATTGATCAAAATCCTCAAGCTAATAATACCAAAGGAGAGCTCTGAAACGAAAAAGGATTCGCTAACTAGAAAAATGAATAAATAGCTTGTTTTGCAGCCTTGTTGCAGCTTCTCTGAAAACCAACAGGAGAGTTAAGTGTAGATGGTCACCCTGTGCTTTCAGCTGGAGATGCACTCCCTATACCCACATCAGAGCTGGTCTTTGGAGTCTCGGAGTTACACAGAATCAGCGATGTCACAGCCTGTCTTCCTGAGTCCCCCTGCTATCTGCCAGCAAAGAAGGCGGATTTGCGGCTATTTCCTGGAACTTCTCTACTCTAGGTTGGTGACAACTCCTTAGCTCAGGCTTAAGTACCTTTTATTAAAATAGAAGTGTATGAGGCCAGGTGCTAGGACCTGTTTCCTTTTGAAAATATCACAAATGTGATTGGTCACTTAAAAGGGGAAAGTCCATTTCAATTCTGTAGAGGGGTAAGATAAGCAGAAAGAGGCGGGCCGTGGGGAGGAGGGCAGGTCTCTCTCAACTGGGAAACCCTGGGGGAAGGGCACAATCTTGCCTGAATTCACCGTATCCTGCAGGTTTCCATTCTAAGCAGACACGCACATCCTCTTTTCTTTATTTTTATACGCTCTAGAAAGTCCTCTGTGACTAAGCTGCCTTTAGCCCATGCAGGAGATTCTGACGGTGGACAGAGCACAAACAATGACAGTGGAGTTAGAACAAATCTTCCTGGGCACTGTCACCCCTAACTAGTGAGTTGCTGCTCTTGGGGCGGGGGAAGCGTTTGAGTCTGCATCACACACTGTGTAAACAGATGTTGCACGACTCACACTGCGTGCGTGGAGCAGACAGCCCTTCTTGTGAGGAGGCTCTTCAGACAGTAAATGAACTTCAGTTTTGACCGCACCTGATTTCAGAGTGAGTCCAGTCTGAGTCCCAGTGCCCCTGGGCTCTGGGAAGCTCTGCCAATCTGCCTGTGTTACTCTCTGTCTGACTCGGTTTCCTCTTTGGTAAGATGGGAAGGAGAATAGTCCCTAACTCATGGAACTGTGATGAGGCTCAGGTGAGGTGACTGAGAGTGCCCAGAACACAGACTGGCAGGGCAAGCTCTCTCCTGCTGGCCACCATTGTCATTTGTTACAAGGACACGTTGTGGGCCTCTTGTCACTGTCGGAATCTGACAAACTTCTTTAGCTCAGCCCTTCTTCCCACTGTGGACTTCACTGTGTTCATTTACTTTGCAAATGTTCTCAGGGAGCTTCTTGTCTTGTGGAATAAACAGAGATAAGAGCAGCCCCTGCCCTGAATGAGCTCGGAACTACAGCTGTGGAATTGAGGTCACCAGGACCGGATTTCAGGGAACCCCAGAGCAGCACAGAGGAGGCCTGTGGGCTCCAGTGAGGACTGTGGTCATCCAGTCGTGATGAGGGAGATGTGAGGACTGTGGTCATCCAATCAGAGGTGAGGGGGATGGAGGAAGATGGGGGCTGCTGGAGACAAGGGCATGTGCCATGGTGTCCTGTGTGAACGTCCTCCCCGGGGGTGCGGAAGGTTGGCAAGTGACCCCGAGGAAGGGCCAGTGTCATTGCAGGCTCTGGGGCAGGACAGGCTGTGTGTGTGTGGACTTTAGATCCTCAGTGGGCTCCACACACAGAATGTCTCCATACCCAGTGGTGTAGTCCAGACAGCTCCACAGAGAAGGGTGTGGGTCATCCCTCTTTGAAGGCTGCAGAGGCCCATGGAGTCAACGTGTTCTTGTATTTTCAATCACCATTAGAAAAGTGGCCTTCCCTGGAGTGTGGCCACCACACTCTGTGCCCATGTGTTATAAAATAAGGTACTGAGGTAGGGGGTTCACCCCTGTATGCGAGCCCTACACGGCATTAACCAAAGCTCTGGGTGCAGCTCTCCAGTACAATACTTGAACACGGCATCAAGTTCCGGGGTGGGGGGCTCATGCTATTTCTCTCTGTGATCTCAGGAGAAGTGTCACGGCTCACTATGACCACAGATTACTACTTACTGTGCACTTAAAAATCTCTGGTTAAAATCTGAGTACCTCCTGTTTATTTTCATTTTTCCTGAACATATTTTTCAAACAGTGGGTTGTGTTCACTTTATGGTGCATATAAACTATTCTGGTCTTGAATCTGTATTTACCAGGAGATGAAATTAAACCAGCAAATATTTATGGAGCACCTCGTGGGGAGGGGCAGTCTGCTGTGCGTGGTGCCCGGAGCTGCCCTGTGGGCCACTGACCCGTAACGTGGTCCTGCAGGTACCAGAAGATGTGGCACAAATAATACTCCCGTGTTTTGACCTGGCTAATGCTGTAATGTTTCCTTTAATTGCAAAGTGGAATTAAATAACATGAGTGAGAATTTCTTTTGAATTACTAAGGTAAAATGTTTTACTACACATGTAGGTCTTGACGACTGCTGGCCAGACACATCCTGGGGAACACCGAGACCTTTCCTGCCCACCAGGAAGCCAGACCTGGTTGGGAAACAGGACAAGAGAAACAGAACCAAGCATGCAGCAGGTCCCCAAACTGAAGCCACTGAGAACACTGGAGCCTTGCAGCTGACCCCTCCCTGGTCAGACACCTCCTTCAGGTGACTTGACTCATAGACTGGCACACACCACATGCACCTCGCCCCTTATTTTGGCCACCTCCATATGCTGACCAGTGTGCTGCAGTCCCTTGGGTGGTCACTTACAGAGGTTCAGTGGTGATATCACAAGGAGCACCACAGATGCGGCTCAGAGAGCAGCTCACGGCAGCATCTCTCTGCAGCAGGGAGGGGCTATTTTCCTTCCTTGGGGGTAGCTGTGGGACACAGGCACTAGGAACAGGGGCTTGTCTGTGGCATTATTTTTACTTCATTTGACAGTCACTGCGAGACGTTCTCCACACAGCCTTGCTGTGAGGGCCTCCTAGTTGGCAAGACACTCTTAGCTTAGCCTCTGGTAGGATATTCTGGGCTGAAACAGAAATGAGAGAGGTCCCCTCCCCTGCCACGGTGAATGTAGGTCATATAGAGGTATCTGTGGATATTTGGGGGTTTATTCCAGTGTGTATTAAAATATACAGATCCAAAAATGTAGAAACTGTGTATTTCCAGAGTAAACAAAGTTAGGAATTCACCCCCCAAAGTCCCCCGCCCCACACACCGCTTGTTTTTTAATCCAACAGCTGTATAAGGTTCCGTTGAATTGGTTTTCCATTCTGGAATGTTAATCGTTCTACAATTTGTTAAAATACTTTCTAACTTTTTGCTTTAAAGATAGAAAGGACCATTTCCCACTGTCTTTACAATTTTCTTGACCAAGTTAGAGTCTGTGTCCCATTGAGCACAAAAGGCCATTTCACGCATAAGGAAAATCTTCTCTTCTCGGCCTCTGTGCCTCCCTCCCCGTCCAGCCCTGGGAGTGGGCGTGAGGCTCAGCTGTGGCTGCAGAGTCCTTCTGATCTGACGTTCGTGATGCCTGTCTGCCCCTCTTGCTATGCAGTGCCTCCAGTACAGACCAAGCTAATCTCCGGTTTCTCCTGAACCAATCAGTGTCCTGAAGGCTCTGCCATCTCACACACCTCTGCTCCTTTGACAGGCCTGGACCTGCCTTCTGAAGAATCTGGTCCCAGGGAGAGTGTGGGGTGAGGTGTCTGGTACAGTCTCTCTCTGCATCTTCCATGCTGTGATGCTGGTGTAACCCCATAGAGCACGGGCGGGCTTAAAGACGGTGGTAACATCATTCCATATGCAGAATTTACAGCACCACACCAGAAATGTGAAAAACAGCCTTTCTAGTACCATGCCTTTTATGCTGTGACACTCGGCTTCATTAACCGCTGTGAGCTGTGGGCTGCGTGGAGGTCCCTACACCCTGTCCTCTCTTCTGGGTCAGGCCGACGCTCCCATGGAGCAGTCACCCTGCTGAATGTGTCTGAATCAACTCACGACAAACCCTGCCCGTGTTCCAGTCTTACTGCAGGAAGCGGTGTGCGCTGCTCGGAGCACCTGCTGCAGGTGTGGGCCTGGTCCTGTGCTGTTACTGAGCCACACAGATGAGGGTTTAGAATTCAGGGGTCCTCAAACTTTTTAAACACGAGGCCAGTTCACTGTCCCTAAGACCGTTGGAGGGCCGGACTGCGGCCCACCTTGTAGCTCTGTCCACTGCAGCACGTGGCCTCCCGAGCACCCACACGCAGGGATGGTCCTCTCCTCATGAGTATAAACACTGTTTTGTGATGGCTTCAATTCTTCACGAGAAGTCTGTTTACTCTCAGGTGTAAATCGCAGTAATTTTGCAGACTCAGAGTCTCACTGCCCATTGTACTATTCTTTTTTTTTATGATTAAGTCATTTGTACATAGATCATGAATACATTTATGCCATTATGGGATTCAATGTGTTGATTATTTGTACAAATTGAATGCTTACATCCTAATAATCAAGATAGCCTTCACTTCATTTACCCAATTACAGAGTTAAGACATTTGTTTTCTACACCCGATAGATCCAACTTGTACTTGCAATATGCTCCATAGGTGTGGTCCCCTCCTAACTCACCCTCCCTCTGTTGACCCACCCCCCTCCTTCCCCTCCCTCTCCCCTTCCCTCCTTCATCCTGGACTATAGTTGTGATTCATCTTTCATATAAAAGTGTGAGTAATTATAAATTGGTTTCACAGTAGTACTGAGTACATTGGAAATTTTTTTTCCATTCCTGAGATACTTTACTAAGAAGAATATTTTCCAGCTCCATCCATGTAAACATAAAAGAGGTAAAGTCTGCATTTTTTTAATGCTGCATAGTATTACATGGTATACATATACCATAACCATTGTGCTATTCTAAATTATTTAAAAATAGATCTGGCAACATTTTTCCCTTCAAAATAAATCATTTTATGGCTCCTTGCCTGTGGCTCAAGTGGCTAAGTCACCAGCCACACACACCGGAGCTGATGGGCTTGAATCCAGCCCAGGCCCGCCAAACAACAGTGATGGCTTCAACCAAAATATAGCCGGGCATTGTGGCGGGCACCTGTGGTCCCAGCTACTTGGGAGGCAGAGGCAGGAGACTCATTTGAGCCCAGGAGTTGGAGGTTGCTGTGAGCTATGATGCCATACCCAAGGTGACAGTTTGAGGCTCTGTCTCAAAAAACAAAGAAAAAAAAATCATCTTCTAATCCTCAGGATTTGAAGTAAAGTAGAACCAAAAACAACATAAAAGGTTGAAATGAATTTTAAAAAGTGAACAATAAAGGATAATATGTGAGAAGCTATTACTTTCTGTCTATTTCTACAGACTCTAATCATAACTCCGGTCTTTAATTCTTGACCTTTTTGCTAAGTAATTGGTTGGCTGTGGACAAGGACTTGCCTCTTTGGTGAGATGACAGGAGATGCTAACTTAAGACAGAAGTTTAACACCCTGTCTACTGTGACCTCAGATTTAAGTGAACAGAAACGATGTTTTACAAAGTGAGGGGGCTGCAGGGATGTGCCTTAATGTGGGGACAAAGAATCATGGGAGGAAATTAGAATTAGAAACAAGTGTTTGGGTCCCACCAGGAGGAAAAGTAACATACAATGAGCCGCACTAGGGACACGGCAGAGCAGGTGCGGGGAGACAGAGACACCCATGGAGCTCACTGTGGCACTCAGAGGGCAGGAGAGCGGCCAGCCCTCACAGGATCCCATGAGTTCTTGATCACTCATCCAGAGGTTTAGAGGTGACTTTTTGGGAAACCCAAGGAAGAGAAAAGGAGACCAGGTTAGAACAGCAGCTAGTTCTGAAAACACCGTCTGACAAGCTGCTTCTCTCATTTCTTCCCTGAGGGAAAGGACTGTGCCTTCGTCAGATCCGTGTCCTGGCCTATACCAGGCTCTGTGCAAAGGTTTGATGAGTAAGGGGAACTTTTCCTCCATGACGGTGAGAAGTTACAGAACAGCTAGTGCAGGTGGCCGGGAGAAGGGGTGGGCAGCACCTGGGAGCTGCAGCACGCTTGTCCACCTGGGCCTCTGCCACAGTTAGCAACTTACCTGGAAAGGCAAGCTGCCTTCAGCTTTATTTCTCACATGTGTGGAGAGAAAGAGAGCAGAGGAAAGAAGGATAAAGGGAAGAAAAAAGGAAGGAGGGGATGAAGGGAGAGGAAGAGAGGAAAGAGAGAAAGAAAAGAAGTAAACAGAGGACAGAGAAAGGGAGGAAGTGCAGAAAACAGGAAGGGGGAGTGAGAGGAAAAGAAAGAAAAAGATATGGGGGGGGCTGGGTCTGCAGTGAGCCAGGATCCTCACACACCTTACCTACAATTCAACATTATTAAAGGTGGGGGTGTCCCTGGGTCTGCAGTGAGCCAGGATCCTCACACACCTTACCTACAATTCAACATTATTAAAGGTGGGAGTGTCCCTGAGTCTGTAGTGAGCCAGGATCCTCACACACCTTACCTGCAATTCAACATTATTAAGGGGGGAGGGAGTCCCTGAGTCTGTAGTGAGCCAGGATCCTCACACACCTTACCTGCAATTCAACATTAGCCATGAAAAAAAGATAGCAATGGATTTAAAAACACGTCAAACCTTTCCACTTTCCTGGTTTATAATATAATGATTTTCTTTTAGGTGGGAAAGATATTGGGGGACAAAAGCTATTGTCTTCCTTAATATAATAAACATGTCGCCTTCTTATCACACACTCAAAGCTGTAATTTTGTAGTTTAAAATTAAGAATAACCATAAAATAAAGTTTTTCAAAAAGTTTTTTGTGTTGCCTCTATAAAGAAACTACTTAATAGCTGAAATAGTAATTATTAAAACAATCTATCCTCCTGTAAATTTAACTGGAATAATTACCATTATGAATTAGTTTTCTATAGAAAGATTAATGACTAAAATTGTTGCATACTAGACAGGGTTTTTTTTTTTTTTACTCCAGAATATTACAGGGCTACACACATTTTGGTTACATAATTTGATTTTGCATGTTTTAAATCAAAACTCTAAGTACATCCTTCACCCAAAACATGTGCATCACACCAGTTAGGTGTGAATTTATCCACACTCCCTCCTCCCACCACCTGCTTGATTTTCACTGAGATTTACTTCCATATGTGCACGTAAGTGTTGATTTACTAATTCCAATTTAGTGTTGAGTATGTGTGATGGTTGTTTTTCCATTCTTAAGATACTTCATTTAGAAGAACTGTCTTTAGTTCCATCCAGGTTGTTGGGAAAGATACTAGGTTGCCATTATTCCTCATGGCTGAGTAGTGCTCCATGGCACACATAGAGGCTGAGTAGTGCTCCGTGGCACACACGCGGGCTGAGTAGTGCTCTGTGGCACACTTACGGGCTGAGTAGTCCTCTGTGGCACACATAGAGGCTGAGTAGTCCTCCGTGGCACACATAGAGGCTGAGTAGTCTTCTGTGGCACACATAGAGGCTGAGTAGTCCTCCGTGGCACACATACGGGCTGAGTAGTCTTCCGTGGCACACATACAGGCTGAGTAGTGCTCCGTGGCACACATACGGGCTGAGTAGTGCTCCGTGGCACACATACGGGCTGAGTAGTCCTCTGTGGCACACATACGGGCTGAGTAGTGCTCCGTGGCACACATAGAGTCTGAGTAGTCCTCTGTGGCACACATACAGGCTGAGTAGTCTTCCGTGGCACACATATGGGCTGAGTAGTCCTCCGTGGCACACATATGGGCTGAGTAGTGCTCTGTGGCACACATACAGGCTGAGTAGTCTTCCATGGCACACATACGGGCTGAGTAGTCTTCCATGGCACACATAGAGGCTGAGTAGTGCTCCGTGGCACACATACGGGCTGAGTAGCGCTCCATGGCACACATACGGGCTGAGTAGTACTCTGTAGCACACATACGAGCTAAGTAGTGCTCTGTGGCACACATATGGGCTGAGTAGTGCTCCGTGGCAAACATAGGGGCTGAGTAGCACTCCATGGCACACATACGAGCTGAGTAGTACTCTGTAGCACACATACGAGCTAAGTAGTGCTCCGTGGCACACATATGGGTTGAGTAGTGCTCCGTGGCACACATACAGGCTGAGTAGTGCTCCATGGCACACATAGAGGCTGAGTAGTGCTCCGTGGCACACATACAGGCTGAGTAGCACTCCATGGCACACATACAGGCTGAGTAGTGCTCCGTGGCACACATAGAGGCTGAGTAGTCCTCCGTGGCACACATAGAGGCTGAGTAGTCCTCCGTGGCACACATACAGGCTGAGTAGTCCTCTGTGGCACACATGCGGGCTGAGTAGTCCTCTGTGGCACACATACGGGCTGAGTAGTGCTCTGTGGCACACATACAGGCTGAGTAGTCTTCCATGGCACACATACGGGCTGAGTAGTCCTCTGTGGCACACATAGAGGCTGAGTAGTCTTCCGTGGCACACATACGGGCTGAGTAGTGCTCCATGGCACACATACGGGCTGAGTAGCACTCTGATAAAATGCCTTTTCTCCCTTTGGGTAAATGCCTTGTAGTGGGCTTGCTGGATCAAATGGTAGGTCTGCTTTTAGTTCCTTACTGTGTCTCCATATTACCTCCACAGAGGCTGCACTAGTTTGCAGTCCCACCAATGGGGAATGAGTGTGCCTCTCTCCACATCCATGCCAGCTTCTATTGCTCTGGGACTTTTCCATAAGAGCCATTCTCATGGGAGTCGGGAGATGTCATTTTGATTTGCATTTCCCCAAGGATTAGAGATGTCGAGCATTTTTTCACGTGTTTGTTGGCCATTAATCTATCTTTGTTTAAGTTTCTGTTCATATCTTTTGCCTGCTTCTTAATGAGGTTGTTTGGATTTCTTTCTTGCTGATTTACTTACGTTTGCTGTAAATTCTGGTTTTTCGGCCCTTCATCAGATGTACAGCAGGCAAATATCTTTTTATCTGTTCTGTGGGTTGTCTGTCTACTCTGCTGATTGTGTCTGCGGCTATGGAGAAACCTTTACATTTGATCAGATCTCATTTGTTAGTTTTTATTATTCCTCTGATAGCTATAGGGGTCCTCTTCATAAATTCTTTCCCTAGGCCAATATATTTAAGAGTTTTTCCGACATTTTCTTCTAAATTCTTAGAGTTTCATGTCTCAGGTTTGAGTCTATTACCACTGTGAACTAATTCCTGGGAGTGTGAGAGGTGCAGATCCTGGTTTAGTGTTTCCACGTGGTTACCCAGTTTTCCCAGCACCATTACTTGAATAGGGATTCCTTTCCCCATTGTATGTTGTTGTCAGTCTTGTCAAGATCAGATGGGAAAATGAAAGTGGTTTTGTCTCTGGGTTCTCCATTCTGCCCCCGAGGTCTAGGTCTCTGTGTATGTCCTGTGTGGAACACAGTTCACAACTCCAGAGATGTGGAAAGAACCCCGGTGCCTGCCATGACATTTTGGTTATGATAGCCTTGTAGTATAGCTTAAGTCTGGTGAGGTGATGCCCCCTGATTTGTTCTTATTATGTAGGTTGCACTGGCCATTTGGGGTCTTTTCTGATTTGTATGCTTTAATCAGTGTCTCTCCGTAGCTCTCCTATGCATAATCTTTGGAGGCAGATCTGTGAAAATGGAGACATTTGTGCATGTGGGGAGAGGGAACGCTTTTACTCTGCTGGTGGGACTACCAACTAATTCAACTTTTTTGGAAGGAAGTATTTATAATTGCCAAATTGTGGAAACAATGTAAATTCCCACCAATGAAAGAATGGATTAACAAACTGTGGTATATGTACACCATGGACTACTATTCAGCCTCTAAAAAAGATGGAGACTTTACAACTTTGTATTAACCTGGATGAGGTTGAAACACATTTTTCTTAGTAAAGCATCACAAGAATGAAGAAGCAAGAATCCAATGTACTCAATTGTGAGATGAGGACACCTGATGCCAGTACATGGTAGAGGGTGGAGGTAGGGGGGATCTGAGAGAGGTAAGGAGGGAAGGAGGTGAGGGGTCATGGTATGTGACACACCTCTTGGGGGCAGGACACAATTGTAGGAGGGACTCTATCTTACAAATGCAGTGTAACCTGGTTCTTAGTACCCTCAACAATTCCCCAACAATAAAAAAGAAAAAAAAAAAAAAAGAAAAACAAGTGGGTTACTGGAAACAGCCCATTCTGCAACTGTTAGATCAATTTCTAAAATCGGTTCTAAGCGTTCAGGATTGCTTTGTAAACATCTGGCTTTAAGGAATGGTGTGTGGGTGTGGGAAGCACTCTCAAACTGAAGCAGCAGCAGACTCCTTGTCCCAAGCAGACTGTGTCCTGCCCTGCTAAGTGTTCCCCTCGTTTGTTCCTCCTCACACGCATCGTGACATGAGGTTTGGGAACTGGGTTGATGAGGACTGTGAATTTTCTGGGCCGAGTGTTGGGCTGCGGTTGGGCGGGAGTGTGTGTGTGTGTGTGTGTGTGTGTGTGCGCGCGCGCTCACATGCAAAGCCTAAAACCCAGTGGGCTCTCAGTAAGTGAACAGGGAGCCAAAGAGAAGGACAATCTCCATATATAAATCCCTCTTTTTGATATGGCCCTGGTTGTATTTCTGCGTGTTGACTTGGCCTTTGTAAACATGATAGAGTGCCGATTGTGTTCTATCCAATTAGCCCAACCTGTGCCTCCTTCATAAAACTTTATGCAAAGGACTGCACACCAGCTTTGCGGGCCAGGGAAACAATGATGGGCTTATAACTCTTAGAGATGTTTTTGGCAAATAGCTAATAAGGGCTCTTTTTCTTTTTTTCACAAGACCTTCAGCTGATGGAAAAGTAAAAGAAAAAAACAAGAACTGTAGTCTCATATAGGAAATGATGATGACAGCCCCATTAATAACATGGATCATTAAAATTTATAAAAAGCTATTCTTAATATAGGATATAAATACATTTCTCAGGCAGAGCTATGAAATTTATAACCTTTTTATTGTCACCAGAGGACTTTCTTACGGCTCCCCCCGCCACTGTCTGCCCTCTGTCATAAATCACTGTGTGGTTAATAACCTAGATTACAACTACCAGTTGCATTTACAGAATTAAATATTGACCATGTGAAAATGTTATTACATTTTTACTGATCGGAAGACCAAAAAACAGCCCTGCAGGACAAGTAGCGCCAAAGAGATATCTGTGTAATCTTTGTTGGAAACACAGTTACGGGTGCCCGGTAACAACGGCTACCGTTCGGAGCACTGACGAAGGATGGAGAAAGGATGAGCCTTAAGTTTGCAGCCAGCCATGCACATGGGAAGGAGCCATAACGTGGAAGGACTGCACGGTATTCTCCATTTCGGAGTCTCCAGGCCAAGTGCGTGAAGCGATGACCAAACTCCAAATGACAGGGCAATGTGTTGAAAAGCTCTATTATCCACACAGAAAAAAGCTTATGAACAATGCTGGCAACATTCAAAAGAGCCAGGTACTGTACCGGGCATAAGCAAACACACTTCAATTTCTTATTGTTTTGCCAGAGCCGTCAATTACCCTGATCTCTAACATGTGCGAGTCATATGCTGGTCGCTGGGGAAGGAGACCTTTCACCCCACAGGAGAAGAGACTCTGTGAGCACACACACCACACGGGACGGTGACATGTCTTAGGGGGTCATGCCTCAGGACTGGCTGGCAGCCTGAGCTTGGATGTTCAACCTGAAGATGTGTTTGGCTTGAAGATGGAATACAGGTTAGTCAAGCTCCTGAGAGGAGTTTAGGGCACAGCCCTGCACACACACAGAGCATGGAAAAGCGAGAAACGGGAACTGGATAAACTCAGGATGTGGATGGAAGTCTGCCTGACTCATACGCCCACTCCAGCTTTATCCTGGTCTCTTTCCTTAAATCTGCAGAGACTAATTCATTTATCAAAAGTGCCATTGCAGAGCTTAACTGTATTTCTTGAAACGCTAAGTTTCACGCAGCGCTATTTTTTCTATTCCTTTCCGAAACTTATCATTTTGTCTGATTGAAAATACTAAGGTTGTGTGTTCTAGAAAAACCATTTAAGTAGCTGTCACCATCGAATTTAATAAGTACATAAACCCAGAAGACTTAATAAAATAAATTTACAAAGTTTCCAAAGTTACAACCCTGAAAGGAAGCACTGACAGATACTAGTGCATTAAGTAAATCAAATGAATCCTATCAGGAATTACACAATGACCACCTCGTGAGACAGTCAAGTTGCTTATAATTTAGCACAAAATGAATTAATGACTGTCACTGTATAATAAGTTGATTACATAGCCACAAAGAGAAAAGAATCATCTCAGCTGACTTAGAGTTGAAAGTTAAACTGACTTATTTCAAGAGATGATATTTTGACTGTATATGCTTAATAGAATGTTTTTATGAGAATATGAAACTGCAAAGAAAATATCAACATCACTCAGTCACTTGGTTGTTGGCAGTTACATTCTTATGGTAAAGCTTTTTGTGTGTCATGGGATAAAGTATCTATGTTATCTAAGTAATACTATTAATGTTACACAAATGAAGCTTCTATTGAAAAGAAAAGACAGAAGCATATGATCAATAGTAAACTCCTGTAATATGAAATTTGAATTGCAAACGTCCTTATGAATTGATCTGCTTTTGTTTCTGCCTCGTATCTATCTCCTGTCTCTGTGTGAGCTGACAGGACACACGGCTGCAGTGTGTCCCCCACCCCTGGAGGGACCAGACACCCCTGGGAATACAGCTGATTCCAGGTGCAGGGAAATTAATTTACTAGATGAAGCTGGGACTTCTTTTGTGCCCAAAAGCCATCAGAAACTCTTTGAATTGTTTCCAAAAGAGACAGGAGCAAAAGAAGGAGATTCCCTGTGCTCAGAGATGGGGACATTTAAGCATCACAGGGTGTGGCTACAGTTGTTCTCAAAAATTATCAGGAAGGTTTTTGTCTCTGCTACTTCCTAAAGATGCAAATGGACCCAAACCCCATGTTCATTCAGCCTTCACAGCTTTTGCTTCTGGGGCATGTTGTATGACCTCTGTGTGCTTGCTGAAGACAGGTGCAGCCTCTCCTTCCGAAGGGCTGGGGTGCAGGGGTGAGGCTCAGAGAGGGTGAGTGTGAAGGTCTGTTAGTTACAAGTGACAACGTGTCTCAGTCTGGCTGAGGGGGAGGCTGAGGATCTCCAGGCCCTTGCTCTGCAGGGAGGCATAGCAGGTGATTTCAGCTCTGCCTTCTTCTTCTCCAAGGTACTTGGGGGCAACGAATGTACCAATGTTCACAGTTACATGGATCACTTTTGTAATGCTTGAGTCAGGATTCTAAGTATGCCCTTCCCCAGACATGTTCACTGGACCCTTTAGGTCGGCTTTCCCCTCCCCTGCTGGATTTCCACTGAGTTTCTTCCCTCTGTGCACTTGTGGGACCGTCGATCCCTCCTTCCCTCTCCTGCTGGGTTTCCTCTGAGTTTCGTCCCTCTGTGCACCTGTGGGCCCGTCGATCCCTCCTCCCCTCCCCTGCTGGATTTCCTCTGAGTTTTCTTCCTTCTCTGCACCTGTGGGCCGGGCAGTTAGTTCTAATTTAGCGGCACGCACAGGCCATGTTTGCTTTTCCGTTCTTTAGCTGCCTCACTGAGGGTGACGTCTCCAGCTCCATCCGAGTTGTGAGGAAGGCCATCCTTCATGGCTGACGAGTACCCCTGTACACACATGCCTCATGTATGTGGGACCCGGATGGTGGACCCTCAGCCCTGAGCACCCACAGGAGAACTGTCTCAGCCAGCCCTCCTGTAGGCCCCACCCCTCTCAGAGGCTGTGTGTTCCCCTGAAGTTCAGTCCTCCTCACATCCTGTGAGTGGCCATGAAGCAAGGACCGAAGTGAGGCCAGGGCAACAGGTGGGACTCCACACTCACCCTCTCCCCCCAACAGTGCCCAGAGTGTGGGCTCTCAGGGGGGCTGCCAGGGGTCAGGGGCAGGGTTAGCAGGAGAGAGAAGGCCTGTGCTTGGCCAGCCAAGGGAACCAGAGGAGTCCAGTGCTCCATGGGCAGGGGCAGGGAAGTCCCAGCCCCACTGTACAGCTGGCCTTGAGGGACTTTCCTGCCTCTCCACCCTCTGCCAGAGGCCCAGGCTGGGTCTGCTCAGAAGCCACATTCATTTTCGGTAGGAAACCCCACAATGCCCACAGATACACAGTAAGAACCACAAGAACTACCAAGGTTCAGGGTCTTTTGAATAATGTTAACCTTTAGTAACTCAAAAATGCCTTAGTGAGGGCTGTAAAGGCAGGACAGAGATTTTTTGAAGGCCTTTCATTTCAGAGAGTTGCTGTTACTGTTTGAACTGAGTCGCCTGTTACTGTTCGAATTGCTTCCAACAACTATGGCTCCTCTTTCAGTGATTTTTATGGATAATTGTCTTTCCCTAAATTCTGTCGACATTAAATTTAATAGAAACCTGGAAGAAAAACCCTGAGTGGAGGGGTAATGAGAAAGTGGCTCACAGGCCAGTCACAGCGGCTCACATCTATAACCCTATTCTTCCAGGAGGTGGAGGCCAGAGGACGGCTTGAGGCCAGGAGTTAATACTAGCCAGAGCAAGAGCAAGATTCCATCTCTACAAAAAAGAAAAATATTAGCCAGACATGGTGGTGGGTGCCTATAGTCCCAGCTACTTGGGAGACTAAGGCAAGAGGATTGCGTAAGCCCGGGAGTTAGAAACTGCAGTGAGTTGTGAGGACACCATGGAACTCCAGCCTGGGCAATGGAATAAGGCTCTCTTTCCAAATCATAATCATAATAGTTATATATATATGTATACACACGTACACACATCTGTATATATATTGATATATATATATGTGTGTGTATGTGTAGACACACATATGTATAGCTAATAAAATCAGGCTCTCTGTCTCTCTGTATCTTTCTGTCTTTCTTGTATGGAACCATAAAATATGTGTATAAAACCACAAAAGACCCCAAATAGCCAAAGGAATCCTGAGCATGAAGAACACAGCTGAAGGCATCACACTACCTGATTCCTAAAATTGTCCTACAGACATTGTAGTAGCCAAAACAGCCTGGTACTGGCTTAAAAACCGACACAGACCAGGGAACAGAACCCAGGACCCAGAATAAACCCACACACTTACAGAGAACTTGATTTCAACAGAATCTTCAGGAAAACACAGTGGGGAAAGGACAGTCTCTTTAATGGTGCTGGGAAAACTGGATGTCCAAGTGTAGAAAAAAGAAATGAGCCCTCACTTTTCCCCTGTACACGAAAACAGCTCAAAATGTGCTAGACTCAAAGCAAGATCGGAAACTCTGAAACTTCTTGAAAAAAACACTGGGGAACAGTGTTTGCCTCAGCAAAGAACTTTTAGGTGAAACCTAAAAGCACAGGCAATAAAAGGAAAAATGGACAAAGGGAATCACATTAAGCTAAAAGCGAAAATGCTTCTTCATAGAAATATAGAGATATATAAGCAAGAAGAAAGCCTACAGAATGAGATGAAAATTTTGCAAGCTATTCACCACAAAGGGCGAGTAACCAGGATGTATAAGGAACCCAACTCAACAGCCACAGAACAAATAATCACGTTCAAGATGGGCAAACAATCTGAAAAGACGTTTCTCAAAAGGAGACATGCAAACGGCCAACAGGTGTGTGAAAAAATGTTCCCCACCCCTAATGATCAGGAAAATGCAAATCAGATACAGTGAGGTATCTCCTCGCCTGCGAGGACAGCTCTGAGAACAAGAGGGAGAAATGCTGGGCGTTGGTGAGGTTGTGGAGAAGGAGGAGTATAAAATAACACCGGCAGTCCCACTGCTGGGCACGTGTCCAAAATAAGTGGGGCCACTCCGTCCACGAGACAGCTGCACCCCCATGTCTTGGTGGCACTGTTCACAGTAGCCACCAGGTGGGACTGAACCCAGTGCCCACCAACAGACCCACAGAGAAAGAGAGTGTGGTGTGTACACAGGATGGGTGGTACTCATCCACAAAAAAGGACAAAATCCCGTCCCTTGTGGCAACCTGGCTGAAACCAGAGATCACATGGTAAGTGAACTGATCCAGGCCCAGAAGGACAAACATCCCAGGCTGTCACTCGCCTGTGGGAGTGACCAAAGTGGATGCAGTGGAGGGAGGCAGAGGTAGGATGCTGGTAACCCCGGGCTGGGACGGGCGGGCGAGGGTCACGAGGAGAAGTTGGCTACTCGGTACAGACGTGCAGTTAACAATAAATAAATTCTAGTATTCAGTGGCGCACGTACAGTAGAGTAGGAAACTGTAGTTAACATCAGTGTATTGTGGGTTTTATAATAGCTAGAAAAGAAAAAATGTACTGACCCTAAAACACAGAAAACCGTTAGAGGTGATGCATATCTGAGTTACCCAGGCTGGATTATCATATACCATGTACACCTGTCAAAATGTCACATGTACCCCCAAAATACGTACAACCATCATGTGTCAAGACAAAAATACAAAGGAAAACTAACTTGCAAACTGGGCTTCGTGTCTCTCTGTGTCTGTCTGTGTCTACGTGGACGTGTACATATTTGTATGTAGTCACTTTGAAGTTAACAAACTTTATCTATTTTTGTTTCACCGTTATGAGCAATAATAAAAATGTAATAACTCCCCAGGTCAGTATTATGACTTGTCTTAAAATTAAAAGGAAGTCTCAACCACTTGACTTGATGGGAGCGGGAGACACTGACTATCCCCTCGTGATCTCTCTGTCATTTTATCCAGACATAGGTGTACACCAGGTTCACTCAGGCCACTGGTTCTCAACCTTCCTAATACTGCAATGTATTTACATTGTTAAAAGGGGGTCATGACCCACAGGTTGAGAACCACTGACTTAGGCAATGTGGGAAAGAGGGTGAATTTGGCCCAGCCAGATCTCTCCCAAATCTCAACTTTTCTGCTCAGGAATTGTGTGCACCTCCCTTCAATTCCTGGGCTCAGATTCCTCATCTGTGAGCGAGGGGAGACAGTGCGCAGACCTCGTCATTGTGACAGTGCCTGGGACCTTCTGTGTGCCAACTAACATGAATCAGA
The DNA here is from genome assembly GCA_963575145.1 of Galago senegalensis. Lineage (NCBI taxonomy): Eukaryota > Metazoa > Chordata > Mammalia > Primates > Galagidae > Galago > Galago senegalensis. The sequence goes on along the minus strand of CAUYTI010030233.1, from coordinate 25,579 downwards.
CATCCTGAAAGTGGAATTCCAGGAACACTTACCTGACGGGGGAAGAGACTGGAAAGCAGAGTGTGCTTAGTAGCTTATGTGGGTGAAATTGTAAAAAGTTCAGCTAAACCCCACAGCAAGTTACAGAACTGCGTCAGGAAGCTGGTCACACATCCTTCCTCTGATCTGGTTTCAGTTTATTTTGTCCATAATAAGAAAATAAGAGAATACTCTTAAATGAGGGAAAACATGTCTGTATTATAGGTATGCATATATGGACACACATTTGTACATGCATCCAAGAATGAGCTGTTCTTCCTTTGAAATAAACTTATTTATTTCCCTACAAAGAGTATCTGCTTTAAAAGTGGCAATATTCTTTCTTACACTTGTTTTAACATAGAAATAATTTTTTAATATGCAGTATAACAAATAATATTTTGAATATATAGAATTGAGCTTTCAATTCAGACAGAAACTATTTCTGGAAAATAAACTTCCGTTTTTAACAATTAGGGTTTGGTAGATTCTGACTTCTTACTATCCATGCTGTAAAATTTGAAAAGTATCCACTAACATGTAGTCGAGTTTCAGATGAGATCAACTAATACCAGACCTTAATATAACATAAATACAACATTTGAACAAAATGGTGGAGGCTTCATTGGGATGTTTGTAGTGATGGAGGAATACAATCATCTCCCTACATGAACCTGCTCTCTCAGTCTGGAGTCATCTCTGCCATGGCACAGAAATAAAATGAAAGGGTGGTGCCTGTGGCTCAGTGGGGAGAGCGCCAGCCCCATATACAGAGGGTGGCAGGTTCGAACCTGGCCCCAACCAAACTGCAACAAAAAACAGCCAGGTGTTGTGGTGGGCACCTGTAGTCCCAACTACTCAGGAGGCTGAGGGAAGAGAATTGTCTAAGCCCAAGAGCTGGAGGTTGCAGTGACTGGTGATGCCATAGCACTCTACTGAGGACAACAAAGTGAGACTCTGGCTTGGAAGGAAGGAAGGGAGGGAGGAAGGAAGGAAGGAAGGAAAGAAGGAAGGAAGGAAGGAAGGAAGGAAGGAAGGAAGGAAGGAAGGAAGGAAGGAAATGAGAAGCAGAGGGGTGGAAAATCACACATCCTAATAATAATGTTGCTTATAATCTGTGTAGATCCAAAAATGTGACTTTGTGCAAAAGGAGGCCTTGCTTTGCCCCTGACTTTTGAAAAAACGATTTCTAAGGTGCCTGAAAGAAGTGCCTTTGTTTTGGGTGGAGGTTGGCCATGGAGGCTGGCAGTGTCACATGAGGGTGAAGGCTGGCCATGGAGGCCGGCCCTGTCACATGAGGGTGGAGGCTGGCCATGTCATATTAGGGTGGGACTGGTCATGCAGAAAGACCACTACTTTCCAGACAGACCTCGCATCCTGGAGTCTACCCAACCTGCTTCTCCCCTTGGCTGATTCTAATCCACAGCCTTTCCCTTCCCTGTGCTGAACTCTCACCATCGCTACAACGTCCAATGGGTTGTTAGGGAATTGTCAAGAGGGAATTATCTCTAGGGAATTATCAAAACAGTGGTCCTGGGTACCCTGGAACTTGAAATTGGTGTCGACAATGAGGGTGGTCTTTTGTAGAATACCACCTCAAACCTCATAGGTTGACTTAAAATCGTACAGTCTAACTCAAAATTCTTCAGAGACTAAATCTTATTTATACTTTCTATCAGTCATAACTTAATTCGTATAAAAATCAATAATATTACAGGACTGGGGTTCCCCTGCCCCACCTTGCTTACTTCTGATCAGAACTTTCGAACAGCAGCCATTTTTAATATTTTCATGCTTTTTCTCTGTGATATATTGTTGCAAATCTGTAAATAACAAGTTTCTGTAGCTTACCTTTCCTTAGACGCTATCTACTTATGTCCTATAAGATATTAGAATCATTTATTTTATACCACTCGTCCATCCTTCCCTCCTCACCTCACATTCTTTCTAATATGTACCTCCAGTGTAACGGAATTCCAACTTTGGCAAATGCAGCATTTGGGGCTATCTTAGTATTTCTTTTCCTCCAATCTCAGGCACAGATTGCACTGCCCTTTCCTGGCCTTCCCTCCAATCTCAGGCACAGACTGCACTGCCCTTTCCTGGCCTTCCCTCCCCACTTCTCAGGCACAGACTGCGCTGCCCTTACCTGGCCTTCCCTCTGCACTTCTGCTGCCTTCACTTGTATCTTCATGTGCTTTATGTTCTATGCATCACTTTGTGAAGATTAGAAGCCTGTGCTACTCTCGTCCACTTTTTATCTTGGGCCATCTTCCTGGAACCCTCCATTTCCCTGCCCCAGCCAGACTGTCCTGGCTGGTCTGTGGTCATTCTGGGACTTAGGAGCTGGCCCTGCCTCCTCTGGATGTTGGCTAGCCAGGTCCTTTGCCTGGTTCTGCTGCCACCTCCCAGGCTGATTGTGGGCGGGTGCTTGAGGGACAGGGCTGCAGCCGTCTACACCAACAGTGAAGCTGACAGCAGGAAGCAGCGTGGATGGTGTTTGCTGGGCCGTGATCCATCTCACAGTGTACACAGACGTGACCTTACACCCAGGTGTTAGCCTCCATGCTGGGAGAACATGGCCGCTGTTAAATTATGTCAAGTGTTTGATTCCAACAGCACCTTACAGGGGATTAAACCTGTGCTGCCCTGTGGGCCGGAGCAGCACCTTTCCTCCCAGTCGCCAGCTTTCTGTTCGATGCCACTTTAAAGGGAATTGACACAACCAGCACAGGGTCCCGTCAACACCACACAGAAATGAGGCTACTAAACACACATGTGCAGATCTGAACAGAGGCACTTGAAACAGGAATTCATATGTTTAGCATTTTAATTAAATAAGACTCTACCTACAAATGGAAACTGCGTATGTGGCCTCTTGGGTGGAGTACAGACGGTTAGCTTTCTGGTGTGCCTTTCTTGGTTACCTAGATTTCATGTATAAAGATTTCATGTTTAAAATAAATTTTACACTTCTTACTTACAAAATAAACTTGAATTGGACAATAAAAAATGTAGTTTTCTATGTGCACAATGTGATGAATTTTCTGCATAATCATAACATAGATTTTGTGCTTTAAAGGTATTTTTCCCTTGAGATTTTTCATTCTCTCTTTCTTTTAATTTTGGAGGCGAGCGGGCTCAGAGAAATCTAGAAATTGCTCGATACATTTTCTAAAATGAGCCCCCCTTGCCTCTCCAAATCTCACAAGTAAATTGTTACAAATTGGAACTCAAAGGAATTCTTTTTGTATTTTAAAAAGGAGTATAAACTTGGCTCTGAGAATTTGTCAGGGAAACTTCCCACACACATGCATGCTTGACATTGTTTCGCTGAATATTTTTGCTTCCCCGAAGCCCCCTTCAACCTGAGTAATTTCCAGACAGGAAACATTGGGAAGGTTATAAGCCGATCTTTTTCTGGTCTCAGAGATGCTGCTGGTGCCACAGTGTAGAAGGGGAGGCAGGGCACCCTTGGACCAGCAGAGACCCTCACTCCCTCCACCAGCCACCCAGGCCCCTTCTACATGAAGACTTTTTTTTTCTTAATTAAATGATAGCTGTATACATTAATGCAAACATGGGGTACAGTGTAGTGTTTTCATGTACAATTTGAAATATTTTCATCAAACTGGTTAACATAGACTTTGTGTCATTTACTTAGTTATTGTGTTAAAACATTTATACTTTAGTTCTAGAAAAGTTCACTTGTACCCTTGTTAGACAGATATATAGGTGATCTTTCCAGTCACCCTCCCACCATCCATCTGCCCTTCTCCTCTCCCCACCACCACCCCCTCCCCATAAAAATTATAGACCAATATCACTAATGAATATTCTACATGGAGACTTATGGGAACATTTGTGGGTGGCCCCCGTCTCTCCCTTCTGTCCCAAGCCAGGAAGCTTCCGTTATATTTGAGATCTCTGGTTGGCCTGATGGCAGAGAAGCAAACCTTTCTAACACCAAGAAGGAGAGAGGAGAGTTCCTGCCAGCCTGAAAGAGAGAACCTGATAAGACTTGAAATGAGGCTGGTGAGTCTGACGATTCATGTCCACTCCTCAGTCTCCCTGGCTGCTTGTTCAACCCACAGTGCGGTGTTGAAGTCGCAGCTGAACATACAAGGTGGAGACAACCCCAAGCCCCACCAGGAAACCTGCCCTCTTCCCTGCCGATGTCCTAGGGTGCTTAGGAATCTGCGAGCTTGGTGCGTGTTCCATGAGGAACGTGAGGAATGAAGTAACTTGACGACTGTTCTGCCCCATGTCCCAGCAACTCACAGCAATGCATTGCCCCAGGGTTGTGGTTGTGTGTCGCTGGGAACTTTGGTAGTGCAAGAAATGTTTTAGTTGCATGAAAGGACAAAGTGAATAAAATTCTCTGTTTTGCTGGCCCTTTCTGCTGGAATGGGGCACTTGAGCCATCTGCCCTCCCTGGTGACAACATGCTGTTTATGCTAATGAGGCCCTGCTGCACAAAGGTAGCTTCGGGGGGCCAGTGTAGCCTGGCCCCCGGAGCGCCCCAGTGAAGCTTCCACTTGCAGCAGTGGAGGGAGAGTGCCAGTGTGCAGGGCACAAAAGCCGGACAGTGTGGCCTAATGTATGCGCCTCCCTGCAGAATCCTAATGGTGCTGGCTGAGGGAATTTACGCAAACCGTATAGGAATTAAAAGGGACATTTATTTCATTCAGGGAATGCAGTGACTTCCACTGCCTGTGCTGCTGGCTCTGAAAAGACCTTTTATTGTGCAGGAAGAAAGCACAACCCAGCGCCAAGGGGACACGGGGAGGCCAGCCCCGCACGCCTAGCAACTCCTGGCCGTGCTGGCTTTCCCAGTGCCCTGGGCCAGGCCTTTCCGCCTGCCCTTAATTGATTGGGTTAATATAAACCCCAGCACCACCGGCGTTTGTGTGGCCCCATAATAAGGCTGTTGTGGGCTCCACTCTGCTCTTGTGAACCGTGTTTGGGAATGTGTCACTCTGCACAGTTCAAAAGTGTGAGCAAGTGAAAGGGCCACAATCGCTTCATTAATGGTTTGTAAACAGCGTGCCCAGCCACCGCCACCTGCGTAGACTCGCGGGAGGGGAGGCTGAGCCCAGACCACAGTGAAACCCATGCTGCAGGGCAATCCCGCCCTGAGAGACACACTGACACCCGTCCCAAATGGTCTTATGTTGAGGAAATGGTGTCTTTTCATTTTTGAGAGAGGACATTTCAAAAGAGACACAAGATTAGGAGTTTTAAGAAACGGACATAAAAGCAACCCTTGTAATCGTTCAGCCACCAGAGCTGGCAGTGTGAAAGCAGATGGCAACGGGCGCGGGGGGCGATGAGGGATTCCCGGCAGCAGTGGTCACTGCAGACCTCAATCCCGTCCCTCAATCCCATCCCTCAATCCCGTCCCTCAATCCTGTCCCTCAATCCCGTCCCTCACTGTCTGCCCTGACCCCTGTGTGGGCCAGGCCAGGCCAGGCCCGGCCCCTCCAGTGTGGACAGGGGATGCCTGGGGCCCAGTACCTTCTTCCCGCCCCTGGGCAGCTCTTCTCCAAGGCTCCCCTGCTGCTCAGCTACTTGTTCCACCCATGGGTGGTGGGACACATCTGGCCCTCAGCAGGGGCAGAAGCACACTCTTCCGTATTTACTGAACATAGAAAGTTTGTCTCAGGGGCCTAATTCCTGGGGAGGTGACATCTCTGGCTCTTTTCTGACTTCTTGCCTCACCCCAGGAAGCTTCTGGTTCTTCTGCAACACCTCAGACCTGTTCTCTTACAACCCCCCGGCAGGACAGGGGGAGGGAGGCCAGAGGAAAGGCAGGCCCAGGGGTTATAGAGGAAGCAGCAGAAACAGACCTTTAAGGAGGATAAATGCACAAGAGTGCAAATAAGCTTGCCCTGGGGAGACCCCCTTCCTGCACTGGTGGGAACTGGAGTGTGGCCATAGACAGGCCACCGAGAAGCACCAAGTGCTGGCTCATCGGTCCCTTTGTTGCTCCTCAGTCCCCTGGAGTAGGGTCTCTTGACCAGGGCTGTGGCCCATGGCCCATTTTTTGCCTTGACACCCGCATGCCCCACTCTGCCACTGGGGCTCCCCGACTCTTGTTCCCTACTGTAGCCCCTGAGCAACTCCCTGGGAATTGCAGCCTTGAGGCAGGACACAGCCAGCTGTCCTCCGGCACTGCCTTTCTCCTGGACCCCCAGACCCCAGCTGTCTATGACCAGCCTGGAGCCAAAGACACCAGCAACAGGCAAGTAGCCACTGGTCCTGGGGGCCACCTGTCCTGGGCCACAGGGCTTCCAGCTGTGTGCATCCTCTGCTCTGCTGTCCTGTCCAGACTACCCGCCCAGACCCTCACGTCCACACTGCCCACAAGTGCCCAGACTCCCAGCCCCTAGTGGTTGTGACAGAAGGAGTGGCTGTGTGTTGAAGGCACACTTAGTGCCAATCCTGCTGTCCCGTGCTCTGTGTGACTTCAGCACACTTGATGTGGCTCATGTCCAAGGTGTAACTAACTCAGTGTGATTCTTCCAGCCCCAGGGTGGCCATGGGCTGGGGCAGGGCAGGGGCTCTCGACTTTGAGTAACGCAGCAGCAGACTTGGATTCTTCACCAGGAAGTCACACTAAGGTCTTACTCCCACCAGGGGTTTGATCTTAACATTTCAGATGTTTCACACGTGCCAAGAAGGATGATGAAATTCATTTTCTCCTCAGATTTTATACGTGTCTGAGTTCTAAGCTCTGTAGTTTGGGCTGGGGCAGTAAGGGGAAGCCACTGCCACTTTTCCTCTCTGCCAGGAAGGGACAGACTCCAGTCTGGCGGTCACTGCAAGCTGCTCTTGGAGGCAGACAGGTTCAGGTGTGGCGCCAAGATTGAAGGTTGAGCCCTGTCTCCCATGCATGTGGTCAGATGTCATTCTATTGACAATCTGACTTTTGATATAAGAATAGGGCAGGGGATAAAAAGGTCTGGCTCCGTGGGTTACTAGTGCTCTCAAAGTCTTTTTGTGGTCTGAAGTTTTGGTTCTTAAAATATTCCTGGCAGAATATTAACTCCGTGCCTACCTTTGCACCCTCATTCTGAAAGGCAAAGTGTTTTTCTGGAAAGAGCTTCAGGTCCCCACCTGAAGGCTGTGCTCACCCCCCACCCCAAATGCTGTATGTGGTGTAGATACGAGTGGAGTGGATTTAAACAGCCTGTTCCCCGCCGCCTCCCCGCTGCCCTGTGGCTAAGCTTGTCTGTGGGTTGGGTGTTCTTCCTCAACCCCACTTCCACTGAGGGATGTAAGACTCAAGACCTAGCCCCAGTGTCACACGACTAAGTGACCAAGCATGTGTCAGGTGGCTCAGAAGGGACGTCTGAAGCCATTGCTGGCTCCAGCAGAGGAGACTCGGAGAAAGCGCCTCCGTGTTCATGCTCATTTACAAGCAGGGCAGATGTGCGTTTCTGGATATGCTAAAAAAAACTGTAGGAGACAAATGCAAATGGGTGGAAGGAGCAGAAAGCTCTGGACGGGGGAGAGGAGTCCGCCAGTGCCACTCCTCCTGGGGGCAGTCCTGACTTAGCTTCCACCCCGGGACATGAGCCAGTACTTGGTAAAATTTTAATTAATTTATTTATTTATTGGCGTTTAAGAGACTGGAAGGCCTCGGCTAGCTTACCTCATGTCTCTAAGCATGAATGAGAGAGGAAACTACAGGGTTTCAATACTTCTTTTCCAATTCTATAATTTTAATTTTGCAAATATAAACTCATGAGAGGAAAACATAAAAAGAAAAAAAATAAAATTTTTAAAAAATCATGCCGTCAAATCAGCTTCCTTGATGTAGTAAGGACTTGAGGGGTGTGAGATAAAGTGTCATATGTGCCACCAAGTTCTCTATTTGTGCTTGCATTTATTAAATGCCTCTGTCCAGCAAAGAACCCCCAGCCACAATACCTTCCTTAGGAATCACCAGTGGTGGCTCCCGTAGTCTATTTCAGATCACGGCTGTGCACACAAGCATCTAAATTTCCCTCTCACCAGTTTCATCTGGGAAAGGAATCTCGTCTCACTCACCTCGGGGGCTTACCTAGCCCTTGGCCTTGAGTGATCCAGTTCAGCAAACTTTCCTGGAATCACACCAGCACGTGCCAGGGACTTGGGAGCAACACAGACTCTGACTTATGGGCTTTTCCCACCCTGGTTGCTAATTCCAGTTGCAGAATGGATGGCAGCGTGGGTGGGTGTGACTCCATGAGAAGGCCACCTCAAGTCTCTAACCCCAAGTCTCTAACCTCTAACACTAGGACATGTTCCCTGAATTCTCCTTCCTTTCCAGGTGGCTCATGAATTGTTCTGAGTGTTCTATTTCCTTTCTAAGTCTGTACTTGTCGTCCTGGATATTTCAGGCTCATTTTCAATGGCTCTGTGATAGTGGAGATCCTCACCATTTGTACAAAGAACGTTGAAGCTCATCTTAAACATGAGACCTTGAATGCCTGTGTGTCCCCATTTAAATTTCTTTCCAAAAATTGTCTTCGAAGTTATCCCTTTAGTGATCTGTAAATAGTAGTGGTGGCCCTAATTTTAATTCACATTATAAATCAAACCTTATGTTATACTCAACTATATATTAAGAACTTATTTGCCAGAAGTATTTAGAGCTGGAGGGCTTTCTTTTTGTGAGTATAAAGGATTTGATGTCTATGGCACTTAATAAAGTGGGTAGCAATTATTAATATAGTAATACTTTATTAGTTTAACTGAACCCAGAGATATAAATGTTTCAAAATTTAAAGTTATAACATTAAAACCAAATTAAAATAAGTCCAAGAAAAAGTCTGTGAACTTCATTTCATCGAATTCTACATTTTTAAAGTGGAATAAGTGATTATTGTTACTCCTGGTGATTAAAAATAAAAGAAGTGTACTTAAATTTGAATTTCTGGAATTATTAGTCTTTCATTAAATGAAAAAGCCCAAGCCAGCAAAAATTGTTTTGAGTACAAAATGGAGCATTGTACCAATGGCACAGGCCTGCGCTTGGGGCCGTGCCCTGCCCCCCATGTGTGCAGCCTGCCAAGGCACTGGGCTCCCCAGTGGAGGAGGAGAAACTGTAATTGTAGAATTTCAAATTATAGTGAAAGGAAATTGCACGCTCACCCTTCCTTACGTGTAGGCAATTAGCAAACCATATAAATTTTAGTTGGAAGTGAAGGGCTCCAAGTCTTTGAAAAACAAAACAGCTCTTGGCTGAGTGGAGTGTGGCTGTGTTGTGCCAGGCACCCCTCACTCCCCTCGGTCCCGGTGACAACGGTTATGGGGAGTAAAAGTAAGTGACAAACATCCCTTTACATTTGATTATCGATTTCGTTTCTGCAACCTAGGCTGGTATGCCTTGGACATAGCAACAAGAATTCCTGGAAAGATCAACAGATATACAAATAAGCCCAACATTAAATATCTCCTTTTCTTAACATCCTTCCAAGAAACGAATTAAAATTCTCTGTGGGGGGATTATTTCTTAATACGTTATTTGAGGTAAATGGAAAATTACAGATTTTTCCATCAAAAATGGGCACTGCGGGGTTGTTTCTGGTGGTTATACAAAATCTCCGCCGGGTCCTCTACCCTGTCAGCACCTATTTAAGGGGCGTTTAAAGTCACAGACTTGTTACAAGGCATACCTGGAGAGGTGAGGGGTGACTGGGTTTTTCCCTAGTTGCTTCTTAGCCTCCCCCAGGCCAAATTTTTTGGCAGATAGTTTTTATTTTGGTGATTTATGCTCTGACCTTCCTTGTCTGCATGAGACGTCTCCTCTCTTTAAAGAAACCATCATCCTCAGAGTAGCTTATGAATGGAACATGTATCCATCAGCATCAGGGGAGAAAAATGTCCCCGTGGATAACCAAAGTAAGAGTTCTATAAATGAATATACTCGGGGCAAGTTAAAATGTCTACATTATAAATACTTTTTGATTTGTCAAGTTATCTATAATAAACGTGTATAATTTTTTATATTCAATAAAATAGCATAAAGTGTGTGTCCACGTAGTGTGTGTGTCTGCAGGAATTCGAGTGGGCTGGGTTCACAGGGTTAGGAAGTGCCCTGGAGCCAAGGAGCAGCAGGCTTCCAGCATCTGCCTCCTCTAGGGGTCTAGACAAGGGCCCGGTGCTGTGGGGGGCAGGAGCTGAGTCACAAGAGCCACAGAAGGAGCTTGAGAGGGAAGAGAGTCTCAGTTAGTGGGAGCCGAGGTCAGGGGGAACCACGGCCTGCATCCCCGAGAGGAGGCTGTTCATTGAGGGCAGATGAGACTGAGAGTTTGGGGAGCACATCACTGAGAGCTCCACACCCAGCACAGTGGAGCAGCATTGGGGGGAGACCCCTGGCAGCCCCTTGGGGGACACTGCATAGTGCCCTGTCTCTCAGGTGATGTGAGCGCAGCTCCTCTGCCAAACGAGGCTGAGGGGCTTGGGGTCTGCAGATACCTGCCACCAGCCTGTCTATACAAGGCAGGTCAAACCCCACTCCACAAGTGGCCGGCCTGGCCTGGGGTGCCCAGGGAGCCTGGTGAGCCCACCTCCTTCCCCACATCTCCGGCCCTCTAGCTGGCCGCCTTTCCCACACTTCAGTCCCTCTTGTGGGGGACGTTGTCTCAGGGTACTGTGACTGTTACTCATCTGTTCTTATTTTGCAATCAGCCCAACGTCTTTGGAGAAGGTGTCTTGTACATTCACATGGTGACCAGTCCAACAGGCCTTCGAGTGCCAGGGAGCCCGCTGTCTCAGGTCAGCCTGGATTTCAACAGACTACAGGAAGGAGCAGCATCTCTCAGAGGTTGCTGAGTGATCTAGAACCTTCCCAAACTTGTTGCCAAGATCCCAGAGAAAGGCCATCTGGGCTGGGGCCTCCCAGGGCACCTCCTCATCTGTGTGTCTCCCTCTTGGGGCTCCTCATCCTCCCAAGCCGTGGCCCTGCCAATCCTCCCGAGAGAAACTGACCTCGCACATGTGCTCACATGGGTCATATCTGGGTCACTAATCTTGTGGGCAAAGATATTGTCAGGAAATCATTCCATTACATGGAAGCATTTTCCTTCCTAAACAAAAAAAAAAAAAAAAAAAAAGATTCACAACATCAGGAGGCATCCAGAGAAACTCAGAATCTGGTGTACACGAACCCAGGAAGCAGGGCCTGGTGGCTACTTCTGTTTTGAAACCAAAAGTCTTCTTCCATGAAAATGGATCATAAATTTTCCAGCAGTGCAAACAAGTGCCCTTAAAAATCCTTCTAGACAGACTAATAAAATAGAAGCTCATTCAAAGAAAAAGCTTTCTGCTTTCATGAAAAATGATCTACCATTAAAACTGCTGAGATTCTGTGAGAAAGATGAAGAAAAGAGGCCAATAAATTCTGGGGGAAGATGGAGGTGTCAGAGATGTGGAAGCTGAATAGAAGGGAAGGCTGGACACGCAAGAGAAAAGGAAGGCTGGACACGCAAGGGAAAGGGGCAGCTGGACACTCAAGGGAAAGGACAGCTGGACACGCAAGGGAAAGGATGGCTGGACACTCAAGGGAAAGGGATGGCTGGACACTCAAGGGAAAGGATGGCTGGACACTCAAGGGAAAGGATGGCTGGACACGCAAGGGAAAGGACGGCTGGACACGCAAGGGAAAGGGACGGCTGGACATGCAAGGGAAAGGACAGCTGGATATGCAAGGGAAAGGACAGCTGGACATGCAAGGGAAAGGACAGCTGGACACGCAAGGGAAAGGACAGCTGGACATGCAAGGGAAAGGGATGGCTGGACATGCAAGGGAAAGGGATGGCTGGACATGCAAGGGAAAGGGATGGCTGGACATGCAAGGGAAAGGATGGCTGGACATGCAAGGGAAAGGGAAGTGAGGGGAAAGGGGGAGGGGAGGAAGGAGGGAAAGAAGACGGAGGAGGAAGGGGAGGGGGAAGAAGGGAGGGAGTGTCTTCTTTAAGCATGAATTAGATGTTCACTTACTGGGCGTTTTCGTGACTTCTGCTCTGCCACCCGTGACCCAGGACACAGGCCCTCCCCACACACTTGGTCTCTGCCCCTCCACCTTGGGTTTTCCAGAATCAACAACTCATATGTCTCTCTTGTTTGTAGCCACCCTATCCACGGCATTCTGTGGGCAGCCCAAATGGATTAAGATGGAGGGTTACTTCTGAAATTAAATGTTAGAAACCACAGTTTCCACCTTGGCATGCTCTCTCTCTCTCTCTCGTTGTTCTTTCTTGAGGAGGTGCATCACCATGCCACAAGGGTACCCAGGTGACCCACAGTGAGGTCCAGGGGGTGAGGACCCTGAACTACCAGCAGCATGTGCTGGCACTACAGGTGGGTCCCCTTCAGTGGAACTTTCACATGAGACTGAGGCCTCAGCTGACAAGCAAGAGCTTAACTGTGACCTCACAAGTGGTCTTGAGCTAGAAGCATTCACATAAGTCTCTCCCAGATTCCTGATCCACAGAAAATGTGAAAAAAATCAATGTTCTTTGAGCTCTAAGTTTGGGGCCTTTCATTACGCAGCAGTAGCTAACTAGCATGGCACCCTCACGGATGTGCACATCCGTGCACTTAGAAACCTTCACGGGAATGCTCAGGGCAGCCTCACTGGTGATGTCCCAGGCAACCAAGTATCCAGTGTTCCTGAAACATAGAAAAAACAAATAAACTGTGGTTTATCCACCATGCAATACTTTTCAGTAGGAAAAATGGACAACTATATCATCAAGTCCTCATGAAGGAATCTCAAAATATAATAGTGAGAAGGAGAAATGGCAGAGAAAATGGTAAATGCCACCCATTTCATTTATATAAATCTCAATAAGAAAAATTCCCATGTTACTAGAGAAAGAGGTAAGTTACAATACTAGACTGAGCTTGGCTGATTTGTAATATAAGCAGGCTGCAATTGATCTAGCTGAAAGTGGAGCCCACCAAGCTTCTGTGAAAGGCTAGCTAGCAAGGACACAGGCCTGCGGGGCACCTGCAGCTCATGTTGTGAAGGCTGCCACAGAGGGAACCCAGAGGGGCGGGGCTGGGCCAGGGCCCATCAGCTTTATGTATGAGACAGGTGCAGGTCAGAGTTGGCCAGGGGGACACAGTGTGCCAATCCCTCTTCTAAAATGTAATAATTACAAAAATTATGACTCTTTCAACAGAAGGTATTATTTTAGGAATTTCAGGTACATGCTGAAATAAAAGTATAATAATAGTCACAGCTTTGTTTATGTGTTTGTTTATTTATTGGTTTGTTTCTTTGAGACAGAGTCTCACTCTGTCACCCTGGGGTTGAGTGCCATGACATCATAGCTCACAGCAACCTCAAGCTCTTGGGCTTAAGAGATCCTCCTGCCTCAGCCTCCTGACTAGTGAGACTATAGGTACTTGCCACAATGCCTGGATAATTTTTCTATTTTTAGCAGAGACAGGGTTTCCCTCTTGCTTAGGCTAGTCTCAAACTCCTAAGCTCAAGGGATCCTCCTGCCTTAGCCTCCCAGAGTGCTGAGATTATAGGCATGAGCCTCTGTGCCAGGCCACAACTTTATTTTTAATGTTTAATAGAATGGATTGGGGGAGAGGGAGAGAGAGAAATTAAATTTCTACTCTTGTTAAGCACCCCAATTTCTGTTCCTATCTGTCTGTCTGGCATCAAGGTTCCTAGGACCCTCTGCTAATTATACTGACCCGGAAAGGCAGCTCCGACAGAGGCGGGCTGAGCTGCAGGGTGATGGTTTTATTTTACCGTATTGTAGCAACAACTTGAACGTTGGTTTCCCATCCAAAGTCACTAGATAGTAAAACCACAATAACCACACTGAAACTATAATGTCTTTTTTTTTCTTGAAATAGAACTGAAATTTCTAAAATAGGATTAATCATACCTTAGAATATACATATTTTGAAGCAATTGTAATAGATATATATATCTGCATATATACATATACACAGATTTTATATGTACATAAAATAAACATTATTTTTAAAGATGCAAAGGAAAATAAAACACACAAAACAAATTTTTAAAGAAATAAAAATCCTGTCTTTATTTCTTAGTAAGATAAAACAAAACAAATGCTATCAGGAAGTGCGCTGTGTTTAAGGACCCCCTCTTGGGCGAGCTGGGGAGTGTCTGCAATGCCCTGGAAAAGCCTCGACCCCCCCCCACAGGGCTGCTAGACCTGGTGTCTGGGTGGGGGAAAAGCCTAGCATCATAACAGGCCCCAAGCATGCCCCAACATCAGGTGAAGGAATGTCACTTGTCACCAGTACTCTCTGATAGAGTTCACCTGAGGTCAGAAAGAAGGGCTGCAATTGGCTGTGGTCACTGTGGGCAGAACATGTCCAGAGAAAGACTGTCAGTACTGCACACGGGACGGCCAGGAGGGTGCACACGGGACGGCCGGGAGGGCACACACTGGATGGCTGGGAGGGTGCACAGAATACCTCCTTCTGAACAGGACAGCTGGTCGATGTTTATTGAAATAATCAAGTAACTCAAAATTCAATCAACCAGGAGACCAAACTGAAGTAAACTAACTTTGCAACAATTTAATCATCTTACTTTTGAGGCATGTTTTTCCCCTCTGCTCATAATATGAAGTTTTATTATTATTAATTGAAATGTATTTTAAAATCTATGTCCAAAGAAAATGAACAAATTTAAAGTATTAATGACTTGGTGGGTCTTAGGCAGAGGATAGAGGAATAGGAGTGGCTTTGGTCACCTCCTGACCCCCGGGGAGGTGTCCATGCTTGGCAGAATGCCTGGCAGAGGCTGACTTAATGTTGATTCCACCGTCACTGAGTAACTTGAAGAAAGTCACAGTGAGGTAGTAGAACGCTGAACCAAGTCAGTTGCATGTACACAGAAGACTGTCCATGAAGGTAGTGAGACAGGATCGATTGCAAATCTCTTAGGGTAGAATGACATCCGAAGCTGGAAGGTGCTGTGTCTCCTGCTTAGAAGACACTAGTCAGAACCAGACACCCGTCTGTCTGAGCTCTCCCCTGCCTTTGGAGAGAACCTCACTCCCTAGGTGACTAATTCAATTATTGGAATCACTGGGGCAGGGAAGGAGATACAAAACTTAGACAAAGGCTGGTGTTCCTGGATACCTCTCCAAACCAAGAGGTCAGGTGGTCCGGATGGCAAGTGCGGGTACAAACATCAGCGTGATTCTGTGTTGTTCTGAGTACCTGCCAATGGTCAACATTAATTCAGAATTCTGTTTAGGCTTCTGTGCCTTCTGGAGCCACGATGAATAATCGTATCAGTAAATAGAAGTTTGTGCAGCCCAGGTTGTCTACAGTTACTCTCCATGAACTCACCCACCAGCCTGCCAGCCTCCCCCTCCCTCCCATGGACTCTGGAGACCGGGATCTCTACTCCAGACCAAGGAGGACAAACTGAAGTTCAGAGACAACTGCAGGAAGCTCAGCCAATTGTATTTTATCTCTCAAAATCTGGAATCTCACAGCAATGGAAGGAAGGGAGCTGCCCCTGACCCGTGAACAGAGGTGGTCTGGAGAAGGCAGCATGGGCCTCTGTTTCTGCCCTTCGGGAAGCCTGGGTTCTCCCCCTTTCCTCTGGTTTCCACCATGGAGCTGCACTGGGAGGCGCAGAGTTGAGGGAGTTAGCCTGAGCCAGTCTGTCCCCTGCACTGAGATGGGATGACCCACTCTGCTGGCACCTGGCCTCAGCAGTCACTGCAAGAAAGTGTGGCTCATTGTCATCCCCCAAAGACAAAAAGCCTCTCCATGTGATAGTGTCCCCAGAACAGCACTGTCCCCCTCAACTGGGAGGGAGAAGAACTGAGCACCCCCTCCCACTGGCCACACCTCCTGTGTCAAAAATGACACACAGGTGAGGTTCGGCCACTGTGTCGAGCACTGTCAGAGAGAAAGAACAGGAGGAGGGGACGTGGTGTGCTGAGTAGCTCAGACTCTGCCTTGGTCTGCGGCAGAGGAGTGAGGAAGGAACGGCACAGGTGGCAGGGACACCGGCCACAGCACCTGCAGGCCCCAGGCAGAGCAGCCTCCAGCCAAGAGGGTGTGGTGTTTCTCTCCAGGGAAACACCCAGGGTGGGCAGAGGTGGCCCCTGCTCAGGAGGAAGAAGCAGCCAAGGGGTCTCCAGTTCGAGCCCAGTCTTACCGAGGAGGGAGGCGGGACCCGACCTCTGCTATCCTTCATCTACTGAAAAAATGCATTTCTTGAAACAGAGTTGATATGTTCATGGGGACTTGGGACAGATCAGCTAGCCCTACCTACTTAGAGTGCGTATGGGTGAGAGAAAGCCATTGCTGTCACCAGAATTCTGACCTGCTGCTCCTCCAGGGAGGCGTGACACCGCCACATGGAATCCAGAGTCTCTCTGCTTGGTGCTGTTTCAATTTAGAGCCCTCCCTGCTCTGTGGAGGGAGGTCTCCAGTCCCTTCCACGTCACTTGCTATCCTGAGCAAAATGTGTGTGATGTGCAGGAGTGCCTTTACTGTGCCTCTCTCCTTTCTTCCTGGTACAGGTGGTCTTGGGGAGAAGGAGAGGGGGTTGCAACTTCTTTAAACAGCCCTCAGCAGCTATGCAATGCATGTGGCACTGTCCCCAGCAGGACCTGCTGCCTAGGGCTGCTGTGAGCAGGATGCCCACGTCACAGAGGCCCCACTTTCTTGAGTCAACAGCTGAGGGACCTTACTCTGCACAGTGAGTTTGAGGAGGTGGGTTTCCATTAGGAAAATGCGTGTCTCGTTAGCAAAACAGGTGTTAGGAAAGAAATCCATTAGCAATATGGGGGGATGATGATGTGTGGGTGGGCTCAGTCTCTGGGGACTCTCTGTTCCCTGAATAAACCCAGCCTAATAACATAGTGAAGAGTCACCCTGGTCCCTCCAGAAGGGCCCAAGAACTGCTTTCCTGAGGTCCTATGTCCACCAGCTAGCCAGAGGATTTCTGGTTGCCGGAATCCTCCCGCAGGGTTAACAGAAGCTGCCCCGGACCACTGCCTCTGCTTGGAGGAAGACTTCCAGGCAGGCGGGAGGTGTGTCCCGTCTTCCTTTGGGAAACATCTGGGAGCAGTGGAGCCCCTTTTCTTGAGTCTTTTATTTTTCTGTTGCCTATAGAGTTTTTCAGAGTGGGACAGGGTGTCTCTATGAACTTCTGACCATTTCATGCTTCGAAAGGTAGAATTGATACATCAAATAAGTGAAGTATCAATAGACCAAAGTCACAGCTGCCCCCAGGTAGCATCTAATAACACGGGTCCCTCCAGAGAGGTCAGAGCCAAGTGTGTCTGTGGCACAGGTGAGTGGGTGTCCTGGGCGGAATGCTGAGCTTGGGACCCACACTGTGTCTGAATAGACCCCGTCCAGCTGGGCACTGGTGCTCCAGGACTGCACAGAGCACATGTTGTCCATCCTGCTGGTCGAGTTTGATGTTGTGTGCACCATCCACTGTGGGGGTAAAGGCCATATGTCACACGTATTGAAAAGTTGCTCAGGCACCATCTGTCAAGACTGAACATGTGAATTTGATGATGGCATCCATCCAGGTGCGAGGCTGGGCACTGTCTGTGACTAGGGGCACCATGGTTAGCTGCAGTCGCGGATGTGACAGACAGGACTCTGCCCTGTGGTGATGCTTGTTTCTGAACTCATCTCTGCAGTCCGCAGGGGGCTCTACACAGGTATCCCTGGACTGTGCCCCAGGTGTCCCCTCCACGGGTCCAGCAGAGTCCCAGGGAGAAACTGGCACAGCCCCATCTCCCCATTTAACAAAGACAGAAAGAAAGTGAGTCTAAGAGTGAGGACATCAAAAGGCCTTGGGTTACAAATCCGCCTAATGATCTGATAAGAGGATCCTGGGATCCAAGGTCCCCACAGTGGGCAGACCTCTCCCTGCCTGCGGGGGCCTCCGCTTAAGTTATTTCACTGAAGCCAAAGGGCTATTGAGACCTGCTCCTCACAGGGTGCCTAGAGGAGCCACTTGTCATTCTCCTTGTTCAAAGACTATCCCTGAAAAACTGACTACTTTAATTTGATGATGAGGGGGAGGGTAAGGAGGGAGGGAAAGGAAAGGAAATAAAGGGAAAGGGGGAAAGGCTGGGCCGAGTTAAAGGGATTAATCACCTTTCAGTTTAAAGAGAGATTGGTGAGAAGAAAGTTGGAATTTGGTCTTTATCCAGCTTGAAGGGGCTGCTAGAGCTTTTCAGATGCACATTACCCTTTAATGACTTAATCACCTAATTAGCCCATTTGCAGCTGGGTTGGTAAACTCATGCTGGGCTCCTCTCTAACTCCACTCACCTTCAAGTGATTAAGTAAGGATTCTACAGAGAAGAGCAACCCTTTGGACTTTAAGATTTCAGAGATAAAACTCCAGGAGAAAGAAAAACCCAAACAAACCCATCCAGCAGGAAATGTGAAGTGGCTTTTTTTGATCCTCTCTTTGAACCCAGTACCCGCAAGAGGACAGGCAGGGGCAGTGGCCCGGCTCTCTGCCAGCTCCGTTATTCTGAAAGACTTAGTCATTGTCCTTAATATTCTCCCTCCACGAAACTATTTTCCTAAGTGTTATAAAAAGCAAGATTTTGTAGCATAGGGGAGGAGCAGTAGCACAGAGATTGATCATTCCACCCATGAATTCTTCAGGATAGGACGTAGGAGGTGAGGCTCACTCTCCATCACTAGACAGGTGTTTCTTCTCCCAAACCCTTCCTCCTGGGAAAGAGTGGCTGGGGGTCACACACCTGCCACCTCTGCCTTCCATCTGTGCCTGTGCTCATCAGAGGGGCTCTCACACTCCCTGCCTGCCTCCCAGAAGGAGAGGTGGATTACCCCAGGTCCCTTCCTCTGATCCTTTCCCATCTCCCTGCAGAAAGGAGGGGGAGACGACACTGTGTTGGGGAAGTGAATCCCACAGGGGTCTAACTTCTTCCTGCCTCCTGAGGTCATGGGCTTTGCCCCAGTGATGCCAAGGATTATTCTATCAGAGAGAATCCCTGGAACTCTTCAGACTACGTGAGAATTACCATGGCCCCAGGTCTCCACTGCTGGCCTCATGCCTTACATTTTTAAAGAGACTTTCTGAAGAAGAGTGGTCACTGCCTGTCACAGAGTTACCCAAACAAAGTCCCAGTACAAAGTAAAAAGAGGCCCCTAGGGCTGCCACACTACCCCCTGCCCCACAGCCTCTAGCAGCAGCAGAGTGGAAGTAGGTGAACCCAGAGTGCAGGGCGAGGGCTGGTGCCAGGAAGACTGAGCTCAGCATTCTGACAGTACTTTAAGGAGGATGTATAGGGGCGGGGGGCGGTGGCTGCAGAGAAACACTAGAGCCAGGCTGGCCTGAGAGGACTGGCTTGCAGACAGAACGGCCTCCTCTCTGGACAGGGAGCTCCCACTCTTCCTCTGTTTTGTAGGGCATCGGACAGACACTCCAGTGACCCAAGGACCACAACAGTCAAGTAACAAGACACTGGAGAGAACCACACTGCCCGGAATGCAGGTGTCCTCACAGGGTCCCCGGGAGGGTCAGCTGGGAACAGTCAAGCAGGCTGATGAGAGTCACTGACTCCTGCACTCCGCTGAGCATTGAAAAGAAAGTGAAAATCATCGTGTTCTGAGAAAAATAATTCAGATCAAATCAATTCTTTTAAAAAAGTGGAATAATCTTTTTCTTTTGCAAAAGGCCAATTATCACCAATAACACAAACAGTTGAAATGAGATTGAGTGACCAGATGGAGGTACTTTTGATGCATGCATAAAAATGTCATTTATAAAACAGAAAACCTGATTATTTGACTAAATTCTCTTTGATATATCAAATACCAGATGAGGGAAGAACTCAATTTAAGATAAAAATTATAGAAAACTATAACTCTTTTCATTCATTTTTATTGTACAAAAGTCCTGGCTTGTGAAGTGCTTGCCGTGGACTAGTGAGTATTGTTTACCTTATCTTACTCAGAGAATCACGTGGAGTCATTTATTTCTTAACACACACACATCACATATTTTTGTATTTTTGAAATTATTCTGGTTCCAGGAAACGAAATCAGAGCCATGACCTTACTCAGCAAAGTTTGATGCCGCTCATCTTCCTCCCCTTTGAAACTTCTCCCATCAAGAACAGAAAAACTCCTGTGCAGAATTCCAAATAATTTGCATAGATGCCCCACTCGCAAGGGGTTGGAAGCAAACTCCTTACCCGAGTGTGGACTAGGCCAGGTGACTCCCCTCCAAAGGTGAGGATAAGGCCCTGGCACGGGGCTGGGTCACTGCCCCAGCACAGAAACCTGGCAGACAGTTCTGATGTGATTCCACAAAAGCAGATGTCACTGCCGCCTTTGTCCCAGAACCCCAAGCTACCAAGGTCTTCAAAAATAAGTACAAGAAACTGTCATGGCCCAGACGAGCCTCAGGAGACACACCAGCTAAACGCAGCGTGCAAATCAGGGTGGGAAAGAAAAAAGGGCTTCAGCAAAAACTGAGGAAACCCAAGCCAAGAGTGGACCTGGGACAGTGATAACCTGTCTGTGCTGGGTCCTCCGTTGTGGCAAATCACCACAGTGATGCTAGCAGTGGGACAATGCAGTGGGCAGAATGCCAGAAACGCTAGAATTCTTGCAATTTTTCTATATTTTTACAAATTATTAAATGTTAAAGGTTTTGACTACACAACTCCAGCATGTGCGTCCACAGTGTCATGAACAAGTTCCTCATGGGGGGGGGGTGTCTCCTGCCCGTCCCTTCACAGCCCAGCTCAGCACAGCTGCCCGTCTCCACCTCTGACTCCTTGAGCCCAGCGTCCCCTCACAGGTAACACCCTGCAGCCGGGTTCCACCCAGGCACACATTACCGAGATCCACAAAAGAGGTCATGTTGCCAGGACTAAGGGAGGACGCCAGTCTGTCCCCTCCCTGCTCCCTCCCTGAGTGCGGGGGACTTGTGGCCACTTCCTTCTGCAAGAGACACTTGGCCACCTGACTTCTGGGCCACATTCTGATGGCTCTCCTGCCACCTTCCTGTCTCTTCCTTGCTGATTCTGCCCTTTGTTTAACTCCATCTCAGATGTAGTATTTCCGAACAGTGTTATTACTCACATCCCAGCTGTGTCAGCTTCTTCCAGGACCTGTTGTCCCCTGGGAGGCTCCAGCTTCTAGTCCAGTCTCCTACCTCCCCAAACTGATTCTTCACTTCATAGCTGAGAGACATCCCACCTGTGTAAATAAGTCTGCACCTTCCATCCTGGGGCCTCCTAGAGGCTGCCTGGTGGTCACCCATGAAAATATGGGGTCCTAAATTAAAGGTCTCAGGCCCCCGTCAGCTACCTTCAAACCCAAGGCCTTGCTGTGGACAGCCCTCTTGGGGTCCCCTGTCCGCAGGGATGCTGCACTGTCCCCTGCTCTGTCATCTTCCTCTCCACCACCACAGTCCTATGACTCTCCCATTAGTCTCCAAACTGCCCCCGAGCCATCCCCAATCTGCTTCTCTGACAGTGTGAGTTCCGAGAAAGAAGATTTGGAGGGATCACTTTTGAGGTTTGTCTTATAGGAGTACAGGTGAATCTTTCTAAGAGTAGAATGTGAACGTTTTAAAGCAATAACTGAGAAAATGACATGAAGGCTGTGTTGACCAGTTTGATGGAAGTATTTCAGAATGCATGTGAAAACCCCACACTGTACCCCAGAAGAGTACCAATGTACATAGTTAACATTCAATAAAAAAAAAAAAAAAGAAAAACAGGCCTCAGAGCAGCGCCTGTGGCTCAGTGGGTAGGGCGCCGGCCCCATATACCAAGGGTGGCGGGTTTAAACCTGCGTTGGCCAAACTGCAACAAAACATAGCCGGGCATTGTAGCGGGTGCCTGTGGTCCCAGCTACCGTACTCAGGAGGCTGAGGCAAGAGAATTGCCTAAGCCCAGGAGTTGGAGGTTGCTGTGAGCTGTGTGATGCCATGGCACTCTACCAAGGGCGATAAAGTGAGACTCTGTCTCTACAAAAAAAAAAAAAAAAAAGAAGGAAAAACAAGCCTCAAAAAATCCACATGCAGTCTCAGGTGGGGGTGCTGCAGGTTGGACACCTCTGCTCTAAAACATTGATCAGGGGAACTCCTAGTTAGGGGAGAAATTTCTGTGGCTAGAGTTTGACCCTAGGTAAGAGACTGAGATGAGGTGGTGTCAGGAGTGGGTCCACTTGATTTAATCCATCTCTTGGAGGATCCAAGGCACTTCCAAACCCTTGCTGGACTTTGATCGGGTTCTGTTTGGGTTCAGATCCCTGGAGGCTGCTCCAAAGGGCCTAAGTCTCCCTCCCTGAACCCAAACCTCCAGGTACCCCAGCCCCACCCCACAGAAGCTCTCAGCCTAGCCCAGGGTTGGCCTGTCCCTTGGTACATGGTGGGTTGGGGTTCCCCTAACCAGACCCAGTGCAATGCTCCAGAGGGAACTGAACCTGTGGTGGGCACTGGACACCCACACAAGCCTTCTCTTCAAGTCCAAGGTATTCAGCCTGGGAACTGGCACAGAAGAACCTATGTCCTGCCAAGTCAATTGGCCAAAGAAAAGAAAGGCTCAAATAACAGGGGAGAGTCACCTTTAGAATTATTTACACTGTGCTTTAAACATTGACTGCCCCAAACTCTTTACAAAGATTTGGTTTGCACAAGATTTTTCAGAAGCACAGAGGTACAAGGAGAGGTGCCCAGAGTATCAGCATACTGAGTCGTCCCAGAAGAGGGTCCATCAGGTCACTGCAGGCGAACTATCCCAGGTACAAATTCACTTTATTCCACATAAATGTTATATGCTTTTTTTTTTTTTTTTTTAAAGAGACAGGGTCTCTCTGTGTTGCTCAGGCTGGTCTTGAACTCATAGGCTCAATCCTCCCACCCTGGCCTTCTGAGTCACTGGAATTACAGCTACACATGTAGTTTTAGAAGTGACGACTGGGACTTTGTTAATAAGTACGATATAATACATGGTAGAACCTCTATAGTTGACCACCTCACTACATTGACCACTTCCTTGAGCGGATCTAATTTTCAGAGACTTCACATGCACCACATGTACTATCAGTACAGTAGGCCTGACTCCCTGTGTTGACCATCTCCATATTTTGACCAGTTTGTTGCAGTCCCTCGGATGGTCAACTTACAGAGTTCTGTTGTATTTTTCTCCACGGAAAACGGAGACAGAAGGAAGCACCAGACACCCAGGTGGAGTACCAGGACTGAGATCGACGTTTGCGGCGTTCTACCGCCACCTGGCGGCACTCTAGAACATTGCAGCCCAAGGGTCTGAAAGCCCCCGGGCTGTGATCTCCTGGCCACCTGGGGCCTCCAGGCTCCGTCCTGCCTCGGGTCTTAACGTCCAAACTACTGGCCTGAACATTCTCAGGTGAAGTGACTTTAGCTCCATCTTCTTGGAGCCAACCAGGCCGCCCCCATGCTTGGGCCCCTGTACCCTTTCCGGCCATGCCGCACACCTGTCCTCCGCCTTGGCAGCCAAAGGGACCTCCGGTTCTCCTGACCATGCAGGCTGCACCCCGCGCGAGCAACTTCTCCGCTGTTCGCCACTGACCACACAGAGAGGTCTGGGGGCAGCAGATGCCCAGAGCCGCCCATTCCCCACCGCCCACTGATAGGTGAACTGCACCTGGCTGTGGGAGTGCCCTTCACTGGCTCTTCCTTCTCTTCCTGTTCTGTCTGGTGGGGTTAGGGCAATGCCCAGCTTCTCACAGCAGCCCCAGCATCTGTGCCGGGCGCCCTCAACTGCTGGGAACCCTCAGCTGCTGGGAACTTTCCTTAGCTCTCAAAGCTCCAGCGCTGCTGGTCCAGGTTTATCTTACTCTTGCTCTGAAGATCTCCAGGTTCCAGTTTTTTACTATCCCTAAATGAGCTGTGAGACAGAAAAGTCTTTAATTCCCAAGTATTTGTGGTAATGTTGGAGATATTCAATTCAGTTCTGGTTTATTACACTGTGCCTAGAGAACAAACAAGTGCAGTTTCTTTCTTAGTATTACAGATAGTTTTCTTTTTTTTTTGCAGTTTTTGGCCAGGGCTGGGCTTGAACCCACCACCTCTGGCATATAGAGCTGACACCCTGCCCTTGAGCCACAGGCACAACCCCATAGTTTTCTTTATAACTTAGATTGTTGGCATAATATCTGAATGCTTAACCATAGGGAAAACTCTGTTAGATAGTTTAATTCCTGGATTTTATCTGTTAATATCCCTTTTCCAATTATATGGAGTTTCTGTCTCTTGCTTTACTATCATATACTGTTATTATACTGTTATTAATATTTAACAACTCCAGTTGCAACTGAATTTCTTCTATTTTTAGAGGCAGAGTCTCATTTTATCGCCCTTGGTAGAGTGTCAAGGCGTCACAGCTCACAGCAACCTCCAACTCCTGAGTTTAGGTGATTCTCTTGCCTCAGCCTCCCAAGTAGCTGGGACTACAGGCACCCGCCAGAATACCCAGCTATTTTTTTGTTGCCATTTGGCCCAGGGCTGGGTTCAAACCCACCACCCTTAGTATATGGGGCCGGTGCTCTACCCACTAAGCCATAGGCACCACCTGCAACTGAATTTCTTTTTTGTTGTTGTTGCAATTTTCGGCTGGGGCTGGGTTTGAACGCGCCACCTCTGGCATTTGGGGTCGGCACCCTACTCCTTGAGCCACAGGTGCCGCCCCTGCAACTGAATTTCTATCAATTTTTTTCTGACTATAAATTTTTTCACATCAGAAAATTTGGGAAGGTAAAAACATAGAAAAAGAATCCTTCACAATCTCTGAGTCACTATCACAATCTCTGAGTCGCTATTAGCACTGTCACTTGGTCACTATGTCACCCTGGGTAGAGTACCGTGGAGTCACAGCTCACAGAAACCTTAAACTCCTGGGCTTAAGTGATTCTCTTGCCTCAGCCTCCCAAGTAGCTGAGACTACAGGTGCCCACCACAACACCCCGCTATTTTTTTGTTGCAGTTGTCATTGTTGGTTAGCTGGCCCGGGTCTGGTTGGAACCTGCCAACTTCAGTGTATGTGGCTGACACTGTAACCACTGTGCTACGGGCACCGAGCCTGTCATCTTTTCTTTGTCATCTATATTTCTACTTTTTATGTAGATAGTAGTCATAAGCTACATCATTTATACAATTTTTTATAATTATAAAAATTCTTAGCCAGGTGTGGTGTCTCATGCCTGTAACTCCAGCTACTTGGGAGCCTGAGCCCAGGAGTTTGACCTTGCATTGAGCTATGATGATGCCACTGAATTCTAGCCTGGGCAAAAGAACAAGACCTTGTCTCTAAAAAAATTATTTTCAAATATCATTTTTCATGGCCACATAATATTTTATACGATGGCATCACCATTAATTATTTATTGTTAGACATTTAATTTTTCTTTTTGAGACAGAGCCTCAAGCTGTCCCCTGGGTGGAGTGCCATGGCATTACAGCTCACAGCAACCTCCAACTCCTGGGCTCTAGCGAGTCTCCTGCCTCAGCCTCCCAAGTAGCTGGGGCCACAGGTGCCTGCCACAA
>CAUYTI010030229.1:0-54926 GCA_963575145.1 Galago senegalensis | reverse complement strand
CTCAAGCTATCCCCCTGGGTAGAGTGCCATGCTTCACTGCTCACAGCAACCTCCAACTCCTGGACTCAAGCGAGTCTCCTGCCTCAGCCTCCCAAGTAGCTGGGACCACAGGCGCCCGCCACAACGCCTGGCTATTTTTTGGTTGCAGCCATCATTGTTGTTTGGCGGGCCCGGGCTGGCCCAGGTGTACGTGGCTGGCGCCTTAGCCGGTTGAGCCACAGGTGCCGAGCCAATCACCTGGATCTTGATAAAATGCAGCTCTGTTTAACCCCAACAGGTCTGAGGGCAGAGGTGGACGAGACTCTGCACATCCCAGGCAACACCATGGTTGCTCATCTAGGAGGACCACTCTGAGCAGCAAGGCCTTAAAGTGCTCATTACGGACTAAAAATGAAGGAAATTCTGTGAAAATAACATCAGTAGGTGCTTAAATTTTCCCTCTCTACCAAAAGCGCAGTAATGCTGATTTGTACCTCCATAAAACTACCCGCAAACATTCACATTTTCACAATTTCAACACACAAATGTCCTGTGACATGAGAAGGACAGGTTAAGAACCAGACATGTCTCAAGTGTGGAGAGTGGAATGCTCAGTTCACGCTGGACTTTGCACCAGTTAGAGGGAGATCAGTTTCCCTCATGTTTTCATGAAGCAGAAAACAAAAAATTAGGTGATCAGTTTTGAAATGCAAGGAGGCAGAGGCAATTCTTTGCATTCGTCTCCCCATTTCCTCTCAGTTAAGACTTCAAAGTGTGTTTTCTTTTTATAAAATATACATATACTGTGTATTTTGTTATATTATAAAAGAAATATATACTCATGGCAAAAAGTTCAAATTACACAGAATGTATAAAGTAAAAAGTGAATATTATTTTCTATAAGAAAGTGGGATCTCATGAGAATTGCTATTCTACCACTTGCTTGCTTTTTTCAGGAATAAAGTTATTTCTGACATCCCTCCACACCAGCACATAGAGATCTGCCTCAGGAATGCAATGTGGCATCGTACAGTAATGCCACAACCTGGCTATATCACAATTTTTTTTTTTTTGAGACGGAGCCTCAAGCTATCCCCCCAGGTAGAATGCCATGGCATCACGCTCACAGCAACCTCCAACTCCTGGGCTCAAGCGAGTCTCCTGCCTCAGCCTCCCAAGTAGCTGGGACTACAGGCACCTGCCACAACGCCCCAGCTATTTTTTGGTTGCAGCCATCATTGTTGTTTGGCGGGCCCGGGCTGGGGACTCGAACCCGCCACCTTAGGTGTATGTGGCTGGTGCCTTAGCTGCTTGAGCTACAGGCACCGAGCCTATTTCACAATTTAACCAGTTTCCTATTGTTAAAACATTTACATTGCCTTTAATTACTCATGACAATAAATAATGCTACAATGAACCTTTCCTATACATATACAAAAACATCTGTGCAATCATATCCATATTACAGACGTCTCAGAGTATAACCTAACCCCAGGCCAAAAGACACACACATGTCTCATATTTATCTGTGACCTGGTTTTCTTCACAGTGTAAGGGTTGTGAATATCTGAAATGTTGAAGATTATATTCAAAATATTAAAGTAAAGGTCAAATCAAATGTAAATTATTTTTGAATAAAGAATTAAATAAAAAGAACATAAACAAGAAACATGCAAGTTTGTTGAAAATAGATTTAATTTTACATACCTCTATTTCCCCCAAGTGTAAAGGTCCTCCTGAGTCTGAAAAGAAGTTGAATATTATATGTAGCCAATAAAAAAATTGAAGTGGTTTCATTTATGGTTAGTAAATAAAATTTTACTAGTGAAAAAGTGACACTTACGGTAACAGCGAATGTCCATGGCATAATATTCCCCCTCGTGGCAGAAAATGACCACTTCTCTGTCATGGACGACAGCAGTCATTCTTCCACATTTTTTAATGTCCTCTTCTCTGCCGACACAGACAGAGGAATATTCCTTCTTTTCAGGTTCTGGTACAGAGTCATCAAGATTCATGCTAGTTGCACAAAAAGAAAAAAAGAAGAAAAAGAGAAGAAGAAAATAAAAGAAAATTGCCAAGCGGTCTTCACTAGTTTGGCTACAACTGAAACCACAGAGGCAACCCTAAGAATGATGAGTCTGAATCTCCTGAGAATAATGGTGGCATTTTCCACACCTCATAAAACAAAACCTTTATAAATATTAGCTTATAATACTACTTTGAGTTAGAGACTCTCAACGCCTGCCAAAACTATATTGTAAAGCTAGACTTGTATTATATTCATTTCAATGCTTAAGAAGGAAATTTCAAAACTCCTAAGACAGAGACTTAAATTTCATTATTATTCCCCATCAGATTCAAAGTGAACAATGTCCAGTTATTGTTCGCATTGTTTCTAGTCTCCTGCTATGGGCAGGATTCCTGGACAGTTTGAGTGAATTGTCTCATGGCTGAGGTGGCCCACGCGGTTTTGTGTAGATTACACAGCCAGCTCTAAATGGCAGAACCAGACAACTATTACAGCAAAAGGGGACAGCGTGAACGGAGGCTTTCATTTTCTTACCTCAGACAGAAATTGCCATTACTTTCTCCTGCCTTATGTTGGGTATTCAAAGAGACAAATTCTCCTTAATTAATTTATATAGGAGAATTTTCAGGTATTTTTTCTTGGCATAGATATGAAGACTATTTCTTTGAAAGCATAGATATGAAGACTATTTCTTTGAAAGCAACCCTGAGACTTTCCATATCCTTTAAGAACATACTCACAGTCTGTTAATTTCATGTGAGAAGGAAACATCAAGATATAGTGTCAGGGTTTGAGCCGCACATGGAGGATTTTCTTGAGGGTCTCCCCTATGGAGGCATTTACTTCTTTTTCTATAATAGATCCAGTTTTCCAAGGATTTTTATAATTATTTTTTCTACATTTCTAATCCCAAATCTATTCTCTGTTATTCCTAACCTCTATTAGAGGTAGGAGTTACTATCTGAAAGTTTCTGGAAACATTCTTAATTTTCCCATCCCAGGATATAGAATCTGATAGTTTTGACAATAACTTTCAACGTGTAAAGAACCATGTATTATCTTAGAGTTGATAAGAGAGACAGAGACAGGGAGAGATTTGTTCTCCAAGCAACTCTTATTTTGAATCTTAATGTAATTAAATAAAAATTACAAGACAGAAAAGACTTTTTCTTTTTCCTTTATTTCCTAATTAGTATATTATCAGATATCTCTGCTTGGTCTCTGCCCTCTGCTGCAAAATGGGCATCTTCCATCACCTGGACCACAGCCAGCACTGCAGCCGGCACCAGGCAGGCTCACTCCCTGGGGGTGGGCAGGGAAGGACGGGCTATCCCATCCAGGTCGGAAATGCTGTACGTACCTAGACTGTTGGAGCTGGGTGCTTCAACTCCTTCATTACATGACAGAAGTTAAGGGTCCATGGTAACATCTAATCACAACCTACTTTTATCTTTTGGACACTTATTGACAAGTTTCTCTATAATCTACTTAGGGATTAATAATATGTTTGAAAAAAGAAAATAGGCAAAATTATCAAGGAGTGGCTATTAAACAATAAAACTTTCAACAATAGATGTTCAGGTTTTCCTTCTGCAAAGTTCTCCTTCCTCATCAGAGATTATCATTCATTTGATACCTATTTCCTGAACACTCACTATGTGACCAGCACTTCAGGAAGTAAGGCAGATAAAATCTTGCCCACCCAAACAGTACATTCTGCTTGTTTAAGATTGATAATAAATAAACAAATGCATAATTTAAACATGAAGAGAATAAAAAGGATCATACGAGAAAAAAATAGGGAGAGGCAATTTTACAAAGAACAGGCTGGGGAGGTGCCTGAGATGACACGTGAGCTGACATCCCCAAAGTGCAAATGAACTATCCATGCTAACCCTGGGGGAAGAGAGTTATAAACTGGAAGAACAGCAAACACAAAAGCCCGAGAGAAGGAAAAGTTTTGGTTAACTGAAGAATGCATTAGCCAGATTATGCTCCAGGGCACAAGGACATGAAGAGCAGGGCTGTGAACAGGCAGGAGCCAGGCTGCTCTGTGCTGTGGGTGGATTTTACCCTTAGAGCAATGAGCAGCTACTGAAGAGTGTGAAGCAGTTGAATGGGACATGATCTACTTTTAAAAGAATGCCTGGCTCTGCAGAGAATAGACTGTGGTGGAATCAGAATGGAAGCACAGAAATCAAAAAGCTGCCGCATGGGCCCATGGGAGAGCCAGTGGCTTGCACCAGTGTGCTGACTCAGGGGGATGGGGCTCAGGAAGTGGGGAGAAAAAGTAGTGAGAGCAGCAGCAGCAGCAGCTACAATTATCTTGTGCTGTGTGACAGGAACTCTTTTAGTTATTAGCTTTCTAGTTATTAGCTCCTTTAATCCCCCAATATATTACTAAAAAAAAAAAGATATGACTGTAAAAAAGTGATGCACAGAGAAGTTGGGTAGATGAAAAGGGATGAAGAAGCTATAGAAAAAGAAAGAAATAAAGATGACTCCCAAGGTTTTTGGTTTGTGCAACTAGACGGACTGTAGTGCCAATGACTGTGATGACAAAAACCAAGAAAGGAATGACATTTTTGCAGGGATGGACAATCAAGAGCTAGCTACGTATGGACATAATGAGTTTAGAGGCACCTCAGTGGCTCTATCAAGGCAGCAGTCTGATAAATGAGACTGGAGTTGAGAATTGCCAGAGAGAAAAATCTGGGAGTTTTCTAAGGTGTCACTTAGACAAGAAGTGTGGATGGGGAAGAAAGTCTTAGACAATTCCTGAAGCACTTTCAACATTTAGAGGTCAGGTGGGAGAGAGGCTAAAGAAGGGCAAGACCAGCGGAAGTCTCCAAGCTGGAGGCACCACCCTACCAAACTTCAGGCTATATTAGAGGCCCACAGTAAACAAAACAGCATGGTATTGGCAGAAAAATAGAGACATAGACATATGGAATAGAATGGAAAAGCAAGAGATAAAACCAGTCTCTTACTGCCATCTGATCTTTGATAAACTAAATAAAAGCATACAGTGGGGAAAGAATCCCTATTCAACAAATGGTGCTGGAGAACTTATAACCACATGTGAAAGACTGAAACTGGACCCATACCTTTCACCATTTACAAAAATTGACTCAAGAAGGATAAAAAATTTAGATCTAAGACATGAAACCATAAAAATCTTAGAAGAAAGTGTGGGGAAAACTCTTGATGATGTTAGACTAGGGAAAGATTTTATGACAGACTTCAGCAGCTATTGCAACAACAACAAAAATAAACAAATGGGTCTTAATTAAGCTGAAAAGATTCTGCACAGCTAAGGACACAACAAGTAAAGCAATACATAACTTTCAGAATGGAAAAAGATATTTGCAAGTTATCAATCTGACAAAGAGTTGATAACTAGAATCTAGAGAGAACTCAAATTAATCAACAAAAGAGAGTAAACAATCCCATCTACCATCGGGTAAGGGATATAAACAGAACCTTCTCTGATGAAGACAAATGCCTAATGAACATTTGAAAAAATGCACATTGTCCCTGATCGTGGAGAAATGCAAATCAAAACCACCCTGAGATCCTACTTAACCCCAGTGAGAATGGCCCACATCACAAAGTCTCAAAGCTGCAGATGCTGGCATGAATGTGGAGAGAAGGGAACACTTTTACTCTCCTGGTGGGACTACAAACTAATACATCTTTTTGAAAGGAAGTGTAGAGAATCCTCAAAGAACTCAAATTAGACTTCCCATTTGATCCTGCAATCAATGCCAATGACTGTGATGAGAAAATCTGGGCGTTTGCTATAGTATCACTTGGACAAGAAGTGTAGATGGGGAAGAAAGTCTTAGACAATTCCTGAAGCACTTTCAACATTTAGAGGTCAGGTGGGAGAGAAGCTGAAGAAAAGCAATCCCATTACTGGGCTTGCTCCAAAAGAAAAAAAAAATCCTTTTATCATAAGGACATTTACACTAGACTGTTTATCCCTGTTCAATTTAGAATTGCCAAAATGTGGAAACAGCCTAAATGCCCACCAACCCAGGACTAGATTAACAAGCTGTGGTATATGTATACCACGGAATACTATTCAGCCACTAAAAACGATGGAGACTTTGCCTCTTTTGTATTAACTTGGATGGGGGTGGAACACATTCTTCTTAGTAAATCATCACAAGAATGGAGAAGCAAGAATCCAATGTACTCAATTCTACTATGAAGTTGTAGACGATCTAATATATACCCACATAAGAGAAAAATTCAAATCAGTTCAAGGTAGGGGAACGAGGGAGCAAAGAGAAGGAAGGAGAGACGGGATGGGTTTGCTCACACTTACTGGGCACGATGTTAGGGTGTAGGGCACAACTCTTCAGGGTGGATACAAGTATAAGAGGGACTTTGTCTAACAAATGCTAACATTGTAACCTAATTATTAGTACCCTCAATTAACCTAAAATGATTTTTAAAAAAGACATTTGACAAAATTATAAATCACATGTCGACTTCAAATATTCTAATTTTAGGAAGATGACCTTTCATTATCAGCACCTCACAGTTCAGAGGAAATTAGGATAACAATCTATATAGAGCCTGTATTGTAATTCTACTTAAGTCTTAGGTTAACATTTTACATGCAAACATAATAGCCAACTTCCTTAGAGAACACTTGCACTTTAGAGTACCTAGCTTAGAACAATCACAAACTGGAATAATAAGAGGGATTCACTTTCTAGAGAATTTTCCTGATGGCTTTTCTAAATATTTATTTAATCCTGTTTGACTTAGTAGAGATTTTTTAATGTTGAGAGGAAAAGAATATGGATTATTTAAAAAGTAAGTTTATAAAAAAAAATTTTAAGAGTATAATTTCTATGTGAGTGTGCCAGGGAGAATTTATAGGCCACTATTTTCAGAAGGGTAGTTTTGAGCCATGTGGGAGACAGATAACATTTATCATTGTAAATCTGGGATCCCAAAATTGAGTGTAAGTAGAGGTGTCTAGAGGTACACACACACACAGAGATGCATTGATGGGAGAGGCAAGAACTTCGAATTCAGCAAAGGAAAGCATTACAACAAACCAAGCTCAGGAAATTATAAGGATGCTAAATTTGTGCTCTGAAGTTTACATTGTCAATCCTCACTTTAACCTGGCTTCTTAAAAAAAAATGGGTGGAAAAATAATACATACTTTGTTTAAAAAAATCATCTCACAATAAAAAAGCAAAAATATATTATTTTTTAAAAACGGCAAATAAGACTAGGCCATGACTTTCTAGGTTAGCTCTGGCTGACTGGAGGTTGGAATATTACTTCTGCATGGTCATCTGATTTACTTGATTTTGGCAGGTGCCCAGTGTATCCAAATTGCTCGGATGGTAGTATTTACCTTCAAAGTTGGGCATACAGCATTATCACATTTTGTGACAGAACAGACAAAGGGTCAATAATGATAAGAAAAAAATGCAAACATGTAAGAACTAACCGAAAGAAGGGAAAACAGGCTGAGGAAAAAGAAATGTGAAATTTGCAACACATATGACCAACAAAGGATTAAGATTCAGAATATACCGGGAACTCCTACAGACTAGTAAGAATAATCTGTGATCCAAATAATCATACAAAAATGAGAAAAGACATGAACAAACACTTCACAGATAAGGAAATCCCAATGACCAGTAATCACATGCAAAGATGCTTAACCTCATTAGTAGGAAAATGCAAAACCAAGCCACAAATGCGGTACTATTTCCCATCCACCAGTCAGCGAGAAAATTATATCAAATAATGGTGAGAATATGGACTGCTAGTGACAGCATAAATTAGTGCTGCCACAGTTTGGCATTACCTGGTAGAGTTAAACATATCCAGGACCCAATAATACCACTTTAGGTAGAGAAATGGGCACAGGCACACCAGGAAACACACACAATAATAGTGGTTATAACAGCAAAAGACGAAAAACACCACAAAGTTCATCAACAGTAAAACAGATAATTTGTATGTTCATTCAATGGAATGCTGTAGAGCAGTGAGATTCTATCACTACATCAGGTTAGACTGATTTCAAAATTGTAACTTCAAATAAAAAAATTTTAAAAGAATTCCAAGTATGCTTTCATTTTTATCAGGTGCAAAAACTGGCCAAACCAAACAGTATGCTATTCATAGATAAACATACATAGGTTAAATTTATAAAGAAAAGCAAAGGGATAACAAAAATAAAATGTCCCAAAATAATTTAGTTAATTCTTATGTTTTAAAGTATTCTTTTCAATATTAAAGTAGTATCCGACTTTATGCAGCAAATAACCCAAGACCCAAGAACACAGGGATAAAATTTCATTTTCTATCCTTAGAGAATATGCCTGAGCATAGATCATAAATAAACTATTTGAGAATTCTGTATAGCTTATTTCAAAATGAAAGGAGAAACACAAAAGTAGAAAATAAATGAATTCTTTTTTTATTTTTCCATGCAAATACTAGAAAAGAAATACCACTCTCAAGCAAATATCAAAATACAAGAGATGTAAACTAACATCAAAACTTAATTATGTTTTCCTGACTTTCAAATAAATGAGAATCAAATACTGTCCTTTCTCAAATTTCATTCTCCTGGAACATATAGTTTTTGCAGACTTTGTCTCTAACCAAGAAAAACTGTAGTGAACTTCAAAGGAGCTGATAAGAAATGAACAGAGAAGGCCAGAGCTAAATGATAAAGTTTCAGAGAACTATGATTACAGCCTTGCATTTTGCTTAGGAAAGTATTATCTTAGCCGTCAAAAGATAGTTTCTTCTATGTATCATAAATGGTACTATTTGTTTGTAATATCTGATAACCATTTATAATTAATACCTATATTATTAATATTATGAATATCATGGTCCATTCAGAATAACAAAAGCCTATTCACCTTAATTACTGTTATTTTGATGAACTATTTATAAACTCCCATATATTTCCTCTATTTTGAGTCTACTTTATTAGAATCATAACTGAATAAAAGAAAGTAAAAACTTGAGCAACTAACCTAGCTTAAGAGCTAGATGAAAACTTCCCTATGAAATATTTAGTTGTTCTGCTCTATAATTCTCTTCAAATTTTTTTTTGGGGGGCCTGTCTCTAAAACTAGGTTTCTATAGATGTTAACTCCATATAACATTACAGATTAACTAAATGGATCCTCAGTCACTATTAGATTCCTTTCCAACACAGGAAATAATTTCAAGCTGAATTAAAAAGAAATACAGTAACTCAAGTTTCCCATAAGACACTGGAGACCAAAAAGACTAGAAATTAAAGGTACTTACTTGTCACTCCTCTCCAGCAATGACTAAGGTGCTTTTTACCACGTCTGAGGACTTGGTCCACACATTATCAAAACGCTTATCTGAAGGGTGACACTCTTGCTTTTAGGGAAGAGAAAAGCATTAGGAAGTAGTTTTGAATAGCAGAATAATAAATAATAGATAAAACTAGCTGTCTCTCAGCGAGGGCCTACTGGACACTTTGCATGTATTAGCTCATTAGGCCTCACAAAACCTCCACAGTAGGTATTAATTTAGGTAGCACTCACATGTGGCCCACAAGTAAACTAGCTTGAAGACACAAAAACCTTTGAACAAAGATTTATATTGGTGACTGGAGATAGAAATATTAGTGACATTTGTGTATAATATATATCACCTTGAATTTTTAATTTATGAACGCTGATGTAGAAGAGTTATATTGACAAATGTTTAAAATTGAATACTTGCCTAATGACTTAATAAAGTCATGCAGCCACTATGGAAATCGCATCCACTGTCTGTTAACATAGATCTGTGGTCACAGGTGAGCTGGACCTGGGTTTCAATACCAGTTCTACGTGATTAAGGGCAAGTTGCTTTATTTAGCTGTGCTGCAGTTTCGTGGTGGGAAAGCCTTGCCACACAGGGGTGTGGTGAGGGATCAATGTTTTATTACACGTCAAACGTTCTGAGCAGGGCCTAACCGCAGGAACGCGCACACCAAGTCAGCTGTCACCGCCACGCACGGTGCTCTCTGCGTAGCTGTTTAACATTTCCTTAAGGACGCTCCGCAGTGGGACTGAGCGTGACTGGGCAGGTGCAGCGGCTCCTCCCGCAGCAGACTCTGGAGACTAACACTTAGGACGGTGAGGGCTGCAAAAAGCCTGGCAGCTTTAAACTTTCGAGGGGAAAAATAGCAAACACCTTCCGCCCCCCGCCCGCACCCCGCAGCCCGCAGGGCTGGGTGTGGCCCCCAGTTTGACGGAAACAAGCGCGATGGGCGCCACACAGTTCCGCCAAGGCCCCACTCCCGCAACCGCGCAGGCGCACGCCCACCCCCGCGGCCCGACAGGAAGCAGCTGGCCCGGCCGGAAGCAGCTGGCCCCGCGAGCTCCGCCCCCGCGCGGCCGCCCCTTCCGCGCCGCCAGAACAGAACTTACAGGCCTGCGCTCCTCGCTCCGCCTCCGCGGCCTCGGCCTGAGGCAACTGCGCCATCCGGGGCTCCCGCCGCCGCCGCCGCCGCGCACCGTCTCCGCGGGGCGGGGCGAAGCCTCCCACGTGACCCGAGAAGGCCTGTCCCCTGCCCTGCCGGCGGAGGGCTCCGGCAGCCGGGGGTCGCTGTCCTGCCGCACTGTGCCAGAGTCTCTAAACTGGCAGTCCCCATCGTTTGTTTGACAAATGTGGGTAGCCATCAGTTCATTTTTTGGGTGTTTATGCCGCTACGTTTGTAAGCTTCTTAAATGCACTCAGTTGTCTCTTAAAACAGAAGAGTCGTCTTTACAGAAGGTCGTCATGATGCATGTGATTTATGTGTAAGAAAATACTGCAATGAAAGAATGAAACTAGCTACAGCACAGGGGAATGGTTAAATAAAATACAGCGAAGACGTGTGAATTCCTTTTTAGCTGTACAATGTACACTCAAAGGACAGACTCCATGATGTGATAAATGCTAAAAGGCAAAGCATAGAATATAGGGTTAATGTCTCTCTTTAATGTAAATAAAAAATTATTTCTCCAGATATAAATATGCAGGTATGTACATAAACTTTTTCTCAAAAAAAATTAAAAGAAACTTAATGGTTGCTTTGAGAAAGATGGAGGATTTTCTTTTCTTTTTGTTTCCATTCTCTCCTTTCCCTTCTTAGACAGT
The DNA here is from genome assembly GCA_963575145.1 of Galago senegalensis. Classification (NCBI taxonomy): domain Eukaryota; kingdom Metazoa; phylum Chordata; class Mammalia; order Primates; family Galagidae; genus Galago; species Galago senegalensis. The sequence goes on along the minus strand of CAUYTI010030229.1, from coordinate 43,750 downwards.
CTCACTAGCCTTCTGGCGTCACAGCTCACAGCATCCTCAAACTCTTGGGCTTAAGCAATTCACTTGCCTCAGCCTCCCTAGTAGCTGGGACTACGGGCGCCTGCCACAACGCCCGGCCACTTTTTTTATTTTTTATTTTTTGATCGCATTTGTCATTGTTGTTTAGCAGGCCCAAGCCGGGCTTAAACCTGTCAGCCTCCGTGTGTGTGCCTGGAGCCCCACTCACTGAGCAACGGGCACCGAGCCAGAGATGGAGGATTTTCACTTTAATATTTTGAAGTTTGCAGTTTTGTTTTTTCTGTTTATACTAACTTGAATTTTTTATTTTTATTTTTTTGTTGAGACAGAGTCCTACCCTGAGCAGAGTGCAATGGCGTCATAGCTCACTGCAACCTCAGACTCGGGCTATGGACATCCCGCTGCCCCAGCCTCCCAAAGCCGCTGGGATTACAGGCACCCGGCTGGGTTTTTCATTTTTTTAGTAGTCTGGTCTCACTCTCGCTCAAGTAACTCTTGAACCCCTGAGCTCAAGCAGTTTTCCCTCCTTAGCCTCCCACAGTGCTGGGATTACAGGCGTGAGGCAGATGGAGGATTTTCACTTTATATTTTGAAGTTTGCAGTTCTGTTTTTTTCATCTATACTAACCTGAATTTAAAAACAAACAAAAAAAAACCTTTGTACTTGTGTTCAAAGCTGGAAAAACCAAACGAATCAAATTTTTTTAAAGTTTCCTTGACTGTCTTCCAAAGCAATAGTTCTTAACCTTGGCTATGCTGAGTCACCTGGGAGTCTTTTTATTTTTATTTTATTTTTATTTTTTTGAGACAGAGCCTCAAGCTGTCTCCCTGGGTAGAGTGCTGTGGCATTACAGCTCACAGCAACCTCCAACTCCTGGGCTCAAGCAAGTCTCTTGCCTCCGCCTCCCAAGTAGCTGGGACCACAGGCGCCCGCCACAACGCCTGGCTATTTCTTGGCTGCAGCCGTCATTGTTGTTTGGTGGGTCCGGGCTGGGGATTCGAACCCGCCACCTTAGGTGTACGTGGCTGGCGCCTTTGCCGGTTGAGCTATAGGTGCCGAGCCCACCTGGGAGTTTTTAATAAGCCATGATGCCCAGTCTGCATGCTAGACCAATACAATTAAAATCTTGGGGGGTGAGGTTCAATACTGTAGCTTCTCAGCGATTCCTGTGGGAAACTCAAAGCTGAGCATCACAACCTGTGTTAGTAGGCGGACATAATAATTTCAGACCTAATGGCCCAATGGACCTGGGGAAGCTGATACCCAGGAACCTTATCCATTCATCCCAAGATGCCACACAAATGCCATTTTAAAAATGAGCTTCAACTTTAAAAAATGGAGAAGCTCAGAGTAATAGATTTACCTCCAGTGCCAGTTTCTTCTGATTCTATTCTGTTAGTATAGCTTTAGGTGAGAGTATTATTTTGTGGGATAATTTCCCTTTTGACCATTTGTTTCACTGACCAAAACATAAATCAGTCATTTAGTTTTTAAGGTAATAAAATGTATTTTGATTTATTATAATTTCCATTATATGTTAGCCATCTGCAATTATTTTATTAGTACCTGAGGGTGTTTGCAGTTTCCAGCTTGTGTCATCAAAGGACTAAAAAAGTTCACCATTTCTAAGGAAAAGTCGTCTTTTGTTTTGGCATAATCTGAGCATTTAAAAATGACACATCTTAGTGTCTTAAGGGAAATCAGCCTTAAATCTGAGTTTGAATAAACTGAAGACCTCGGTAGGTATACATGCATATAGATACCCAAGAAGAATTAGAGAAGAAGGGAAAGTTTTAAATCTCCACAGAAAGTATTAAAGTGGTCAGTCATGTGCTGCTTGGAGGGCAGAATAAATTCCCTCTCTCTGTGTCTCAGACGTGCACCATGTGCACACAGGCATAACAGGACCACTCACGTAGGGTAGGCATATAAGATAGCAACTCATTAAGTACATTTGAAGGTCATTACTGTTCAGAATAAAAATCATGATTACTATTACTACTTTATTTTACATTTTTGGCAACAGAACAGTATGGGCACTACTATCACCACTAAATTCTACCTGTTGCCACCTTGGGGGCACTTTCTCCCTTTTTTTCTTCCTCTGTTCTTTCACCCTTTCCTTGCCCATACCTCTAACTTTGGCCTACTAGTGACGCCTAGTGGTAGCCATGGGTGAGAAAACTCCAGCTGTCTTCTGTGTGATTTTAGCCTGGGCACATAAAAGGTTCAAGTATCCCCTCTTTACCTTTGTGAGCCCAGCCCCTCTGCTCTGAGCATCAGGATGTTTCTAGGCAGGCCTTTCACGGACCCAGGATTTCCTCTTAGAGAAGTTAAAATACTAATCTAAAGTCTGTCTTGTAAGCTAGTGAAGGCTAGTGCATGCTACAAGTTTGGTTGGAAGCACATTCACCAATGTGAATTTCCTACTCCTTCAAACCAGAAAAGAGTAATAACATTGCCTTTATTATTCTACTTTCTCAGATTGTGAGAAAGTGAGGGTGGCTTAAATAGTTCCTGTCTGCTTCTGACTCTTGAATGAATATTTCCATAACATACATTTGTTATGGAAGCCTAGTTGACATTTTCACCTGGATGTTACGGCAGAAACAGTGCTTTCCACCAAACCTCTTATCTACCACCTCCTATTTTTGAGCCCCACTTACACTTTGGTGAGGCCATGTGACCAGTTTGGGTCAATGGGCTGTGGGTGAAAATGCGGTGTGTTATTCATAGACAGACACAGAAGAGTTGATCTGAGACCTCTGCAGTTGCCTCTTTTTTTGGTCACAAGAATTAACAATACTCTGGATGGTGCACCATCCTGGGTCCCAGAGTGACAATGTGGAACACAGACCATATCCCCCAACTAATTCCCTAACTTCCAACAAGCTGTGAAAAACATAACATGTGTGAGAAACAAACATTTATCGTATTAAAGCAGTAGAATTTTAAAATTGCTTATTATTGTAACACAGCATAGTATAACGTAATATCTAACAGCTATTTCTAAATTCATTATTTTAAAAATGGAACTATTAATATTCTCCCATATATCTACATTTCTTTGTTCCCTCCATCTCTGGAAGCTACAACACCATCCATCTTCAGGCTTAACCTTGGGTATAAACCTGGATGTCATCCTTGACACCTCCTTGTCCTCAGTCCCCCTGTGCAAAAAGGAGTTCACATGGCTGACTGGAGTCTTGCCTTGTCTTATCTTTTCCTTTCTTTTCTTTTTATTTGAGACAGAGTCTCACTATGTTGCCCTCGGTAGAGTGCCGTATTTCCTTTGTATTAAGTGCACTTCATGTATTTCTAATAAGATGACTTTCCAGAAAGTGAAATTTGTTATGTTCTGGCTTTCAAAATGTAAAATATAAATAAATTTCATAATTTATCAAAAAACAAAAAACTGTGTTGTCACAGTTCACAGCAACCTCAAACTCCCGGGATTAAGTGATTCTCTTGCCTTAGCCTCCCAAGTATCTGGGACTACAGGCGCCCACCACCACGCCCGGCTATTTTTTGGTGGTAGTTGTCATTGTTGTTTAGTAGGCAGGGGCTGGATTCGAACCCACCAGCTCTGGTGTATGTGGCTGGCGCCCTACCCACTGAGCTACAGACACTAAGCCTGAAGACTATTATTCTTAAACAGGTCTGCTTACAAGGTTGGCCCTTGACTGGCATCTAGGAGTTTGGTAGGTAAACAATTCCCCCCACATACACACACAAAACTTTCACTAAATAATAAAGGTGACTCACTGTGCCTAAATTGTTGTCTCTGCCGTCCACTTGCTTTCCTTCTGTAAGTCTGGAATTTGGTACCTGTGCCAATGTGACCAGCATCCAGTAAAAGCTCTGGGCTGAGTCCCTATCCGGCTTCGGGCTTCCGTGGTGAAACATTGTGCACACGCGTTCAGCGTCGCTTTCTGGAAGGACAGCGACTCTCCACAGCCCTCGTGGGAGGGGGCTGGGTGAGGGGCCGCACACGGATCCTTCCCTGTGCTGCTGTGTCCAACTATCTTAAAATAGGAATAACCATAGTAAGCCCCATGAATCTTCCTAGTGGATCTCTGGATGTGAAGGGGTTTTAGGGACTCACTGACATACCCCCACATCTAATGCAGCACCAAGTCCTGTCTATTCTGCTTCTTAAAATATGTTTCAAATTTCAACACTTCTTTCCTCTTCTGTCATCACCACCCTGAAGGTGCCATTAACTTTTGTTAGTGTTGGACTTTGAGAGGACCCAATCACACCTTCATTGCTGCCTGAGTTTGGAACCAATTGAGTTCAAAGAGTTCAGAGTGTTGAGTTTTACTTAAAAATGTCAATTGATGGGCACGTCAGTAGCTCAGTGAGTGGGGGCCCACAACATACCCCGAGGCTGGCGGGTTCAAATCCAGCCCGGGGCCTGTTACAACAATGACAACTGCAACCAAAAAATAGCTGGGCATTGTGGTGGGTGCCTGAAGTTCCAGCTACTTGGGAGGCTGAGGCAAGAGAATTGCTTAAGCCCAAGAGTTTAACGTTGCTGTGAGCTGTGACACCTCAGCATTTTACCCACAGCTGGCAACAGCTTGAGACTCTGTCTCAAAAAAAAAAGTCAATTGATGTGGTTTAAATTTGCAGGCCAATGGATTTGCTAACAGTCTCCTGAATTAACTTTACATATCCAACTGTTGCTGCTTTGGAGTACAGACCAAATGGTTACCTTCTCTGCAGGTGAACAGATTGCCAGAAGGGAGAAGGAAGGGGCTGAGCTGAATGTCCCAGGAGATGTGAATGAAGGCTGAAGATTTTTAATAACTGAAACACTTCTCACTCCTGATTTTTATCTTTCTGATGGAACTTTAAGTTCTGGGCAGTAAGTAAGTAATACACAGCTGACTATAAGTGAGGAGTGGAGAAAGGAGTGTGTCAGCAAACATCGTGTAGTGTGCACTGAACATGAAACAAAGCCTGCCCATTTGTGCCCAGCCAGGCTTAGCGAATGTGCACAGAATTACTTGGGCCCAGCAAAGATACTGCCCACTGCATTAGGTGATGTGGGCCTCAGCGTGCAGATTGCTGCTCATTGACCTTAAACAATGTTCAGAACATATTTATTCTGCCACGTGGGGTCTCAGCAGAGGTGGGAGGTCACAAAGACCTCAGCGAGCAGGTATAGCTAAGGTAAGAACTACATTATAGAAAAACTGTTGTTTGGTATTTGGCCTTTCAGCCAGTAGTGGGGTTTGCTGCAGTTAGAGGTGGTGATATTAATAAAACAAAAGCTTCAGGATCCCTCACATGCACAGGCCCTTTCCAAGAACCCGAGGAACTGAGGAATGCTAGTAATGTGTTACATGGCCATGTTCATCCTCTCTTCTCTCTCTTTCTATCTGCCTCTCTCCATATAATGTATATATTTCTGTTTCCATATACTCTGTGCGTGTGTGTGTGCATTAACTTTGGGGATAAACACAAAAATAGTTCAGGGTAACTCTACCCCATTTGAGAATATATTGCCAATCTGATGCCCCATCAGCTCCTAATTCTTTAGTGTGTATTTCCTCCAAACAAGGACATTCTTCTACATAACCACAATACAACCATGAAAATCAGGAAGTGAACATGTTACTAACATCTAATTCCCAAATCCAATTCGGAGTCACATCTCCAGCCTTCCTCAGTCTAACGTATTAATAGTTCTTCAGTCTTCCTTTAAGATTCGTGACCTTGACATTCCTGACAGGACACTTTTATTGTAGAATGTCCCTCACTTTGAGTTTGTCTGATGTGTTCTTCTAATTGGATTTAAGGTTATGTGAGAATGTCACAGACTAGACTTTGAGTCCCTGAGTGCTGCCCCTCAATTCCCTTCACCCTGAGCTCGAATTTGCCTCATTGCACCACCATGGTGCCAGCTGCACCACGAGGGGTCTGACACCCCACTCTTAGCCACTGTGGTCTCTCCTCCCCCAGCGTTTCCCCAGCCAGCATAGGTGTCCACACTGCTATGCCCCACACACTGGCTTTAGGACTGAATTGTTTTAGGAAAGGGTGAGAAGAGGGAGAGGGATAGTGGTAATATATTTTTGTAAAAATGTGTTAAAGTAAGATATTCAAACTCCAATGAGTCAAGACCATTAAGTCTTTGCCTCCTGTCACTAAGGCATTTGGGGAAACTGGCTAAGGGAAGAGTTGAGTTGGAAACATATTTAGTTTGGGTTTAGTGGGATATTCCCTTTGTATGCTCAAATAAAGGTGAGGGTCAGGCTTCTACTAAAACATGACCATGGCCTACAGTGTCTGGCAGGACAGCATGTGATTACTAGATGAGGAGCTGGATTTGAAACAGATGGAGCCAGAAACAAGTCTGTAGAAAGCTCTATCATCAGGTGTTTGGCAACCCCATAAGCACAGGATTCTGTCCTCATCATGGCATACATGGGATATGCTCAATAACACGTCATGTAAACTCTAAGTCTACCATCTGTCCTTTTTGATGAGAGCTACATGTAACTTATCAGAATTCCTGTGTCTAAAATACACAAATCTGTACAGGACTCTAAACAGTGACTTTCTTTTATGCTTCCTGCCAATTAAAATAAGATTAACCATACCCATAGAAAGATTAAGTTATCATTCTAATCTATTTGTTTAAAATATTAACATAAAACTGTCACCATGTGAAGGGATGACAAAGAGTAGGCATATAAAATTGCAGGCAAAAAAAGTATTATAGAGGTGTGTGTGGCAGCTAACACGAATGTTCCATTGTTTAACACTTGCATTTTTGTGATTTTCCCTTTCTAAATAAATATTCATTTTCATACCTATTGTTTTTAATTTTGACGTATTATTTTATATTTCTTTCCTGAAAGAGAGCCCCCCTCACATCATTACCTGAATCTACATCCACACGCCTTTAAGATGCAAGGTGGCTGAGCTCTGCATGCGCTCAGAGCGCTGGGAGCGTCTAACCAGAAACTGTCCGCGGCAGGTGCATGTGCGGGGCACTGACTGGGCTGCTCCGCTTCCATCCTGAGTTGGGGCCCGGAACTGCGGAGGGATGGACTGGGCTTCACGCGCACGTGTGCGTGCTCAGTCGCCACACCGTCTGTGGATTCCAGAGAACTGCGGCCGAAGAACAGCTCCAGGCGGCTGGCTTAGCCAGGCCCACGGAGGCACAGGCTGAGGACGCAAGCTCCCCGGGCAGCTCCGTGTCCAGAGATTGGTTCATTTAAGTTCATGGGCTCAGAACTGGCAATGAACAGATTTTTGAGGATAAGAGAAAGACATCTGGAGATGGAGTCCCTCACTTTCGCAAATTTCTAAACTTGCTGAGATCAATCTATGCGCAGCTACCCGCTTTCCTCCATGTTTGTTAAACGTTATGCCCAAACTAACCTCTTAGGAAAAGATTTCTCCCAAATGAGGTTATAAATTTAGTCTATCTGCACTGATCCTAGAGAAGTTGAAACCAAGCTTCTCTCCTGCCCTCTGATCCTGAGCCCCTGCGAGGCTTTGGCGACCCATGTACTGGGTCCCAGGAATACACCTCTGGTTGACAGTCATCCCAGGGAAAGGGAATGGTTTGTTTCCTAACTTTGGTAGGTAGGTGAAATACTAGAGCTGCAGTAATGTTCTGGTTCTTACTGACACTTTTTGTAAATTGTGCTTTAAAAAAAAATTCAGATTAATATGAGGGTACAAATGTTTGGGTTACATTGTTTTCATTTCTAAGACAATATTCAAGTTATAGTTGAGCCCTTCACCCAGGGGGTGTGGTGAACACCCTGGCATTATGCACATCACGTGAGAACTTGCCAATCACCTCCTTTCCTCTCCCCTCCCTCCTTCCGCTTCCCCCTCCCTAGAATGTCTTGTGTTTCTCTTTTCTGTGGGCGTGTAGTTGTTTATCTATTGGTTTCACATTAGTATTGAGTACATCGGATATTTATTTTTCTGTTCTTGTGATACTTTTCTAACACAGTGTTTCAACTCCATCCAGGTTAATACAAAAGATGTAAAGTCTCCGTATTTTTTATGGCTGAATATACTCTGTGGTGTACATCTACCGCCGTTTGTTAATCCACTGATGGGTTGATGGGCGCTTGGGTGCTTCCATGTCTTAGCAATTGTGAATTGAGCTGCAGTAAACGTTCCAGTGAAAATGTCCTTGTGGTAAAATGATTTCTTTGCTTCTGGATAGATACCTAGTAATGGAATTGAGGGATCAAATGGAAAGTCTGCTTTTAGTACTTTGAGAATTCTCCATACTTTTTTCCATAGAAGCTGTATTAGTTTGTAATCCCCTCAGCAGTACAAAAGTGCTCCCTTCTCTCCACATCCACACCAGCATCTGCAGATTTGGGATTTTGTCATGTGGGCTATTCTCATTGGGGTTAGGTAGTATCTGAGTGGTTTTGATATGCATTTCGCTGATGATTAGGAAAAATGAGCTATTTTTTATGTGTTTGTTGGCCAGTTGTCTGTCATCTTCAGAGAAGTTTCTGTTCAAGTGTCTTGCCCACTTATTAATGGAGTTGTTTGCTTTTTTCTTATTGATTAACTTGAGTTCTCTGTAGATTCTAATTACCAGCCCTTTTTCAGATTCATAGCATGAAATATGTTCTCCCATTCTGAAGGCTGTTTGCTTTAGTTGTGGTACCCTTACTTGTGCAAAAGCTTTTCCTGAAAATGCTTTTAACTCTTTAAAAGAGTGAAGCTCATCACAAAAATGAGAATTAAGCAAATAGAACCTTCAAGGTGCTAAAGGAACAGCCTTTCCCAGGAAGAGACAGGCTGTACCCCAACAGTGGAGACTGTGCAGAAGCAGGAATAGGGAAGACCTGTGATTTGTTCATACAAGCCTAGGAAATTTTGATTTCTGAACTTTGATCCTTTGAATTTTGCTATCTTTGGGCTTTACTTTGCAAGAAATTAACCTCTGAACTTCAATTTCTCCCTGGACATTGGAAAAGTTTTTGTTTGTTTGTTTGTTTCAGTTTTTGTTTATTTTGTTTTTTCTTAGGTCTCTCTAACGCCAACAGTAGAGAGAATCCAGGAGTGTTAGTATAATTGAAGTCTTTCCACATGAAATCCAAGGGGTGAGCAGTGTGAGTGCCTATGGAGTTCTGCAGGGTCTGGCTTCTGGCCTGTGCTTGCTGCAATGAGGGCGCCCTCTATTGTTAGGCATCTTGGTCTCCATATTGATTGTGGACAGCATTTTGAGTCCTGAACACAGTGGCGGACTTGCCCCTACCTTGTTATGGGATTACAGAAATTCACACAACTTGCTTCCTAGGGATGTGCCTCCACATTTTACATATTTGTTCCAGCCGGGGCATCCCCTTGGCCATACTCCCGACACAGCTGTTGATACTTCTAAACCTGGCTTCCTGGTGTCTTGGGGAGGATGATACCTCTGCCACATGTGCCTTCAAGACACTGCCAGGTCTTAAATATCCTGGGATCTGCATGCTGGACTTGCCTTCTGTGCTTTGGGCCCTTGTCTGTGCCCCTGTTCCTCTAGGAAGGCCCAGCTGAGTTTGTAACAGTTTAACTTGCTTCTTAAATGGGTCTCTTTCTTTCTCTGCCACTGTTTGCCAAAACTGAGTGCCCTCCTTCCTTTTACTTTCTTCTTGCTTTCTAGCCTAGAATTTTTTTTTTTTTTTTTTTTGCAGTTTTTGGCTAGGGCTGGACTTTAACCTGCCACCTCTGGCATATGAGGCCAGTGCCCTACTCCTTTGAGCCACAGGCACTGCCCTAGAATTTTTTTTTTTTTTCAGTTCTCTTTCTTTTTCTTATATTCTTTCTTTCTTTCTTTCTTTTTTTTTTTGTCAACCCTGCATAAACCAAGTTTCCTTTAGCAGATAACCTTTCCTTAGAGCCACATTTTAGCCAGCCCTGTGTTGTGCACTCTGGCTGTACCTTAATGTATATCATCTAGTTTGTGGTTTCCCCGAAGCCCAAACTCAGCACATTCCTTGTGCCTGTTTGCTCAGGGTGTAGACATCTCTGATATCTTCAACCGTAGTAACTATCACTTTTGAACTCACCTAAAACTCTGAGTACTTTATCTTAATTTTCTTAGCCTTCTTTTCCTTTAAATCTATCCAAATTTCTGTAACCCCTTATCATATTTGTCAGTCTTTAAGGGAATGGTTTTAATGAACTATCCCAGAGGGTGGGACACAAAGTCCATATGTGATTGCTGGGGCTGTATGTGCATGTGTGTGTTGGAGGTTTAGACAATCCCCAAAGAAAGGGTTACTGTGAAGATGGCAGATTATGCTAGAAGACAGCCACTTGGAGAGTCGCTTTGCCCACTGAAATATTAAAGTCTCTAAAAAGTACTGCTATAAAGAGAATGGTTACAGGGGTCCTCAAACTTTTTAAACAGGGGGCCAATTCACTGTCCCTCAGACCATTGGAGGGCCAGACTGCAGGCCCCAGGATAAGTCAGCTGCTAAGCAGGACAGGCAGCGGCAGCAAAAACACCCAGCAGGCCGGATAAATGTCCTCAGCAGGCTGCAGTTTGAGGACGCCTCCATTAGAAGATACTATGATGGGGACAGAAGGAAGAAGGCTGACTAGAAGCAGCTTTTGTCTGAGGCTCCTGTCCAGAGGGAGAGATACTGGACAGAGGTGGACTCAGTGAAGCCAAAGGTGGGGAGCTGAGCATAGAAAGAAGACAGACAAATGCACATCATCTCTGCTGAGATAAGCTGTAACTCCAAGAGAGAGAAAGCAAGAAAACAAAGTCCAGGTAAGAAGCCCATTGCCAGTAGATGGGAGACCCCTCTCCCAAGCCAGAGGTGAGCTCTCTGCAAGCAAGCAGGAAACAAAGGAGAGCCGCTAAATCCCACCCATCCTACTCCAGAGAGGTCCCACCTGCGAGCCTAGCCATCATCCTGCCTGGCATAAAAGTGAACAAATATTTTCTCCACAATTCTGAACACATAGTTCACCATTCTTCCCTCACCTGGCCACCTGAAGGTCTACCCCTTGTAGAGCCTGGAGTGTTTGGTGAATTCATGGAGTGTCCCAGGCATTGTGTGTGCTGCTGGACAGCAGCAGGGAAACAGTGACTCGTGAGGAAGTAGGGGGGCATGGGGAGAGAGGGACACCAAGGGATGGTGCAGGGTGGGCGTGGAGGCACTGATGCCCCAGTTCTGAATTTGGTGGAAAAACTTTCCTGAGTCCCCTAGCCACTGGAGGGGACTAGGCATCAGACCCTCAGGTTTGCCAGGTGAACTGTCTGTGGATTTCTACTTTCTGGGAGCTTAAAAGTCTTTAAACTCTTTCTCATGAGCAGTGATTGTACTGCCTGGGACAATCTGATTTGAACTCTCAACCTGGGCTGTCCACCTAGGGACCCTCCAAGGTTGAGCTGTGGTTGTTTTGTAGCAGGGAGAGGCTGATTGTCCTCTTCCAGCTGTTGCTGGTGTGGGACACAGTGCTGCAGTGTTCGTATCTCTCCCCAGATGAGATTCCAGCCTAATACTGTGACTCATTAGGATTTAGTAGGGGCAGTCTAACATCAAAACAGAGCTAGCTTGTGTTATTTCACCAAGCAAGTCCTAAGCATCTCTGGCTGCAGCTCTGAAAGGGACCATTTAAGGCTGTAGGGGAGAAGCCATAATCACAAGCCCCAGCTCATTGGTAAAGGGCTAGTTAGCTCCAATTCCTAGGGTCCCCAATCCAGTCTCACCCCATCAATTTTTTTGGGTTTTTTTGAGACAGAGTCCCACTTTGTCATCTTCAGTAGAGTGCCATGGCATCATAGCTCACGGCAACCTCAAACTCTCAGGGTTAACCAGTCCTCTTGCCTCAATGCCTGGCTATTTTTTCTTTAAGAGATGGGGTGTCATTCTTGCTCAAGTTGGTCTCAAACCCGTGAGTTCAGGGCAATCTACCCACCTTGACCTCCTAAATGCTAGAATTTCAGGTGTGAGCCACTACACCTGGCCATATACCATCAGTTTTAATTGCCAAGTTGTGGAAAATACTCAAGGGGAGGAACCAGCAGAGGAACTCTGCTTATTCATGTTGCCAGAATTGCCAGAAATAGAATTCAGAATATGGATGACAAATAAGTTGAATAGAATGGAGGAAAAGATGGAAATGGAAATCCAAAAGGGTAGTTTGAAAGTTGTCTAAGGAAATTAATGAATTCAAAGACAAAGTCAGGCTTGGCACCTGTAACTCAGTGGTTAGGGTGCTGGCCACATAACCCTGGGACTTGTGGGTTCAAACCTGGCCCAGGCTTGCTAAACAGCAATGATAACTACAACAAAGAAATAGCTGGGCATTGTGGCGGATGCCTGTAGTCCCAGCTACTTGGGAGACTGAGGCAGGAGAATTGCTTAAGCCCAAGAGTTTGAGGTTGCTGTGAGCTGTGATGCCACAGCATTCTACTGAGGGCAACATAGTGAGACTCTGTCTCAAAAAACTGGAAACAACAAGAACAACAACAACAACAACAAAAAGACAGAATCATTAAGAATATGGACATAATGAGAAAAGATAAAGCAGAGCTTAAGGAAATGAAAAGGGTATTTGAGGTGCTTTGAAATAGAGTCCCTCAGGAATGGAGTTAAGTAGGAAGAAGAAAGGGTCTCAGAAATTGAATACAAAACTTTTGAATGATCCCAAGCATTCAAAGAAGCAGAAAAAAGGAGAACAAGAATAGAACATTCCCTGACAGAGCTGTGGGATCATTCCAAAAGCTCAAACATCTGAATCATAGAGATTCCTGTAGGAGAAGAGGATGGTCCTAAAAGCACAGATGTTCTACTCCAAGATGTTATGGAGGAGAATTTCTCAAGCATTGCAAGAGATACAGAAATTCAGATAGTAGATAGTTTCAGAACCCCAACATGACTCAATCCAAATAAAGCATTTCCTAGACACATGGTAATTAACTTTGCCAAAGATGATATGAAGGAAAAAATATCCCACAAGTAGTTAGGCATAAGAAAAGTATTACTTACAAAGGGAAAAATATTAGAATACTGCAGATATGTCAGCTGAAACTTTTTGAGGCAGAAGAGGATGGTCATTGACCTTCAGTCTTTGAAAACAAAACAATTTTAGGCCAGGATCCTGTATCCAGCTAAACTGAGTTTCATTTGTGATAGAGAAATCAAATACTTTACTGACCTCCACATGTTGAGGAAGTTTCCCATAACTAGACCAGGTCTTCAGGAAATACTTGGAGCCATTTTCTATCATGACCAGCACAAGGGTTTCACACCAAAGTAAATTCACCCTTAATTTAAACAACAAAACCTAACTTCCACAATGGTGAAAGGGTTAAAAATATGTACTAGACCTTTGAAAAACAAGACAGCCAAAATGTTACCATATCTAGCAATTCTCTCAATTAATGTGAAGGGCTTAAATTCTTCTCTTAAGAGGCACAGGTTGGCTGACTGAATACAAAAACTCAGGCCAGGTCTCTGTTATCTACAAGAGATTCATCTTACCTCAAAGGATAAAACAATACTCCAGGTGAACAAATGGACATCTATAATACAGGCAAATGGAAATCAGAAAAAAGCCAGGGTTGCAATCTTATTTGTAGATACAATTGGATTTAAACCAACAAAATTAAGGAAAGAGAAGGGTGGACACTACATATTTGTCAAGGGAAATACACAATATGAAGATATTTTGATAATTGACATTAAACACCCTACCTGAATGTGCCTCAATTTATAAAACAAACCCTAATGGATCCGAACAATGTGATATCTTCCTGAATTATAATAGATGATAATTTTAACACCCCCTTGGAAGTTCGGGATAGATCCTCCAAGAAGAAACTAAACAAAGTACTTAAACTTGACCCTAGAACAAATGAATTTAACAGACATTTACAGAACATTTCATCATAGTAAAACTGAATACAAACTCTTCACATCAGCCTACAGATCATCCTACAAAACTGATCATATCTTAGGACACAAGCGTAACCTCAACAAAATCTAATCTAATAGAAATTATTCCTTCTGTCTTCTTAGATCATCACAGAATAAAAATTGAACTCCTCAACAACAGAAATCGTCATACTGAAAGTTATGGAAACTAAATAATCTTAGGCTAAATGATAGGTGGGTCAAAGATGAGAAGGAAATCACCAGGTTTTTGGAACTGAATGATAATGAAGACACAAACTATCAAAACTTGTGGGATACTGCAAAGGCAGTCCTTAGAGGGAAATTTATAGCATTAGAAGCCTTCATCAAGAAAACAGAAAGAGGGGCGGTGCCTGTGGCTCAAAGGAGTAGGGTGGCAGCCCCATATGCTGGAGGTGGCAGGTTCAAATCCAGTCCTGGCCAAATGCTGAAAAAAAAGCAAAGGAAAACAGAAAGAGAATAAGTCATCAACCTAATTGGCCATCTTAAGCAACTGGAAAAGGAAGGTCAATCCAACCCCAAACCCAGCAAAAGAAAAGAAATAACCAAAATTAGAGTAGGATTAAATGAAATTAAAAACAAAAGAATCATTGGGAAGATCAACAAAACAAAAAGTTGGTTCTTCGAAAAGATTTCTAAAATTGATAAACCTCTGGTTAGACTAACAAGAAACAGAAAAGTAAGATCTCTAATAACTTCAATCAGAAATGATAAAGGGAAAATAACAACAGATACCACAGAAATTCAAAAATCCTCAATGATTACTACAAAAAACTCTATTCCCAGAAATATGAAAAATGTGGAGGAAATGGATCAATACCTGGAAGCACACCATCTTCCTAGACTCAACCAAAAGAATTAGAAATTTTGAATAAACCTATATCAAGCCTTGAAATAGCATTAACTATACAAAATCTTGCAAAAAGAAAAAGCCCAGGACCAGATGGTTTCACATCAGAATTCTACCAAACCTTCAAAGAGGAACTAGTACCTATATTATATAACCTTTCCAAAACATAGAAAAGGAAGGAATCCTCCTCAGCACATTTTATGAAGCAAATATCACCTTGATCCCAAGCCAGGAAAGGACCAAACAAAGAAAGAAAATTATAGAGTAATATCATTAATGAATATTGATGCCAAACTATTCAATAAGATCCTAGCAAACAGAATTCAATGACACATCAGAAAAGTTATATACCCTGATCAAGTTGGTTTTATCCCTGGTTACAAGGTTGGCTCAGCATATGGAAATCTATAAATATAATTCACCACATAAATAAAATGAAAAACAAAGACCATTAATTCTATCAATTGATACAGAAAAGGCTTTTGTTAATATCCAGCATCCTTTAATGATTAGAACACCTAAGGAAATAGACTTAGCTGGAACATTTCTTAAACTGGTAGAGGCCATCTACAGCAAACCCACAGCCAATATTTTATTGAATGGAGTAAAATTGAAAATATTACCACTCAGATCTGGAACTAGACAAGGATGCCCATTGTTACCACTGCTATTCAACATACTACTGGAAGTCCTAGCCAGGCAAGAAAAGGAGATCAAGGGTATTCAAGTATGGAAAGAAGAGGTCAAACTTCACTTTTCATGGACAACATGATCTTATACCTGGAAACCCCCCGGGACTCAATTACAAAGCTCTTAGAAGTGACCAAGGAATATAGCAGTATCTTGGGATATAAAATCAATATCTACAAATCAGTAGCTTTTATATATACCAATAAAAGTCAAGCTGAGGCTCGGCACCTGTGGCTCAGGTGGCTAGGGCACCAGCCACATACACCTGAGCTGGTGGGTTTGAATCCAGCTCGTACCTGCCAAACAACAATGATGGCTGCAACCAAAAAATGGCGGGCACCTGTTGTCCCACCTACTTGGGAGGCAGAGGCAGGAGACTCACTTGAACCCAGGAGTTGGAGGTTGCTGTGAGCTGTGATGCTACAGCACTCTACCCAGGGAGACAGCTTGAGGCTCTGTCTCAAAAAAAAAAAAAAAGTCAAGCTGAAAATATAACCAAAGATGTTATTACTTTTGCAGTAGTGCCAAAGAAGATGAAATACCTGGGAATTTATCTAACAAAGGATGTGAAAGATCTCTATAAAGAGAATTATGAAACCCTGAGAAAAGAAATAGCAGAAGATGTTAATAAATGGAAAAACATACCATGGTCATGGTTGGGAAGAATCAACATTGTTAAAATGTCCACACTACCCACAACAATCTATAGATCTAATGCAATCCCCACAAAACCACCAATATCATACTTTAAAGAACTTGAAAAAAATCGTACTTTGTTTCATATGGAATCGGAAAAAAAAAAACCCAAATAGCCAATACTATACTTAGAAATAAAAACAAATATGGAGGCATCACACTACCAGACTTCAGGTTATACTACAAATCTACAGTGATCAAAATAGCATGGTAATGGCACAAAAATAGAGATGTAGATATATGGATATGGAATATAGAATATAGAGATGAACCTAGCCACATACCATCATTTGATCTTTGATAAGCCTAACAAAAACATTGAGGAAAAGAATCCCTATTAACAAATGGCACTGGGAGAACTGGCTAGTAACTTGTGGAAGACTGAAACTGGATCCCCACCTCTCACCACTAACACAGACTGATTCTCACTGGATAAAAGATTTAAACTTAAGACATGAAACTATAAAAATGCTAGAATAGAGTGCAGGGAATACACTTGAAGATATTGGCCTGGGTAAATATTTTATGAGGAAGACCCCCTGGCAATTGATGCAACACCAAAAATTAATCTCTGGAATTTGATCAAGCTAAAAAGCTTCTGCAGGCTCGGCACCTGTGGCTCAAGTGGCTAAGGCACCAGCAACATACACCTGAGCTGGCGGGTTTGAATCCAGCCCAGGCCCACCAAACAACAATGACTGCTGCAACCAACAAAAAAAATTAGCTAGGCGTTGTGGTAGGCACCTGTAGTCCCAGCTACTTGGGAGGCAGAGGCAGGAGAATTGCTTGAGCCCAGAGTTGGAGGTTGCTATGATCTGTGATGTCACAGCACTCTACCCAGGGCAACAGCTTGAGGCTGTGTCTCAAAAAAAAAAAAAAAAGCTTCTGCACAGCTAAAGCCACTATAACCAAAGCAAACAGCCTTCAGAATGGGAGAAGATTTCTGCATATTATGATTCTGACAAAGGTCTGATAACTAGAATCTACAGAGAACTCAAATTAATCAATTAGAAAAGAATAAACAACCCTATTTCTTTGTGGGCAAGAGACTTGAATAGAAACTTCTCTGAAGATGATAGGCAAATGGCCAATAAACAGATGAAAAATTGCTCATTGTCTTTAATCATCAGGGAAATGCAAATCAAAGCCACTCTGAGATAACACCTAACTCCAATAAGATTAGCCCACATCAAAAAGTCCCCAAACTGCATTATGTTGGTGTTGATGTGGAGAGAAGGTAACGCTTCTACACCACAGGTGCGATTGCAAACTAATACAGTCTGTTTGGAAAGAAGTATGGAGAATTCTTTAGGATCTAAAAGTTGACCTTCTGGCTTGGCACCCATAGCACAGTGCTTACGGTGCCAGCCACATACACTAAGGGTGGTGGGTTCAAACCTAGCCTAGTCCTGCTAAGACAGCTGCAACAAAAATAAGCTGGGTGTTGTGGCAGGTTATTGTAGTCCCAGCTACTTGGGAGGCTGAGGAAAGAAAATTGTTTAAGCCCAAAAGTTTAAGGTTGCTGTGAGCTGTACGCTCTGGCACTTTACCCATGGTGACAGCTTGAGACTGTCTCCAAAAAAACATTTGCACTAGAATGTTTATTGCAGCCCAATTCATAATTGCCAAGTCGTGGAAGCAGCCCAAATGCCCATCAACCCATGAATGGATTAAGAAACTGTGGTACATGTATACGATGGAGTACTATTCAGCCCTAAAAAGATGGAGACTTTACATCTTTTATGTTTACCTGGATGGAGTTGGAACATATTCTTTTTAGTAAAGTAACTCAAGAATAGATAAAAAGTATCCAATGGACTCAATACTATTTGAAACCAATATATAAACATACTATTTTCTAAATGTAAGAGTTACAACTTTGATTTTCTCTGATTTGCCCTCTCTGCCCAATACAGTGTCCAATGCAGTGCCTTAGGACACATTGCTTGATGGACTAAATAAAAGTACACTTGAAATGTCCTTATTTCTTTGATAAAGAACATAAACCATTAGGCAAAAGGCTAAAATGGGACACTTTTTCTTGCCAAGTTTCTACTTCAGTTAGAGATTTTTTGTTGCCACAAACAAAAAATTCAACTAAATGCTGTAAGCAATAAGAAAATATATTGATTTTTCCTATTGAATTGTTGGATCTCCTATGTTCTTGTTGTTAATCCCTAAGGTAGTTAGCAAATATTTTCTCCATTTCTAGGGGTTGTTGCTCCCCTTTGTTGATCTTTTTCTTTGCTGTGCAGCTTTTTTACATGGTAGCTTGCTGTGATCCCATCTAATGTTGCTTTGGTTGCCTGTGGTTTGGGGGTGTTGAATATATTGGTCTACTTACCAGGAAATCCAGTGGCCAAGCCTCAGCAGTGTGTGGTCTGACTTCTCAAGTAGGTCATTAAGGACCCAAGTTCTGTCTTTTCACTCTCCACGTCCACATTGTTGACTGCATCTTTTGGCTGGCCCCCCTCCTGGTCAGAGGCAGCTGCCAGCAGCCATTAGGATCATATGCTCCTCACTCACCTGCAGAGTGAGACAGACAGAGAACTTGCTAGCTTCCGTGGTTCTCCCAGAAGAGTTGAGTGTTTCCTTCTTCCTTGTGCTCATTGGCCTTCACTGGGGCCTCTGACCATCCTAAGCTAGACACGGGAGTAAAGGCAATGGAATTGCTTAGACTTGTCCAGTCCCAGTCTTAGAATGGACAGGGGCAACGCTGGGGTTCCCTCAGAGCATCTGTTTGGCTCTTCAAGAAAGGCACAGCCAGCCTGGTAAGGTTCTCAGAGCTGTTAGACAAGGAGAAATGGATGCTAGGAAGGCAGTCGACAAGGCCCAGCTCCCTGTGATCAAGCATCACCATTGCTGCATTGATCTTCCACAGTTATTCTCTTAGAGCTCCTGCTTAAAGTGGATTTTCATCTCTCACACCTCTCAGTGTTAGAAAATTCCAACAGGTATCATGTACTGAGGGGGCTAAAGAGACGAATCAGCAGCACTCTCCCAGCCCCATCCAATAGAGTATTTCACAAACATTAATTCCAAGAAGGAGACAATACATAATCCCCATTTTATTGATGAGGAAACCGAGACTCAAAAATATTCAGCAAACTGCCTAAAATCACACAACTACTAAGTATAGAGATGAAAATCAAGTTTAGCTGTTTAGACTCTGAATACTCTTTTGACTATGTTATATTGTCTACCAACTCAGAAAAATATCTTTTTAGTTTAACGAGGCAATTCATTTTTATTATAATATTCTCCCTTTGATTAAGATAGAACATTTTTGGGAACATTTTTGGGAAAAAAGCTCCTCCCATCCAAGTATTAACCAGGCCCAAACCCTGCTAAGCTTCCAAGATCAGACGAGATTGGGCGTGTTCAGGGTGGTAAGGCCTTAGACTCAGGCGGTGCCTGTGGCTCAGTGGGTAGGGCGCTGGCCCCATATACTGAGGGTGGCAGGTTCAAACCTAGCCCAGGCCTGCTAAATAACAATGACCGCTGCAACAAAAATTAACTGGGCATTGTGGCAGGCACCTGTAGTCCCAGCTACTCAGGAGGCTGAGGCAAGAGAATTGCCTAAGCCCAGGAGTTGGAAGTTGCTGTGAGCTGTGATGCCATAGCACTCTACTGAGGGCGATAAAGTGATACTCTGTCTCTATAAAAAAAAAAAAAAAGAAAGAAAGAAAGAAAAAAAGCTCCTCAAATTTTCTAACTTCTTCCATGTTTCCTAGATAGGGGCTTAGAAAAAACTTTTTAAAATCTATATTTTCTTCCACAAATGACCAAGCCTGTTCTATTTTTAGTATATAACTTACAGCCAATCACTAGTTGTGGTTTATCTATGATCTTGGACACTTCCTACATACTTTCTGTATTAAATTATGTCACAGATCATGTTTACTTGTTTTAGCTGTATGCTATTGAGTTCTTATTGTAAAGATACAAAATTCTTTGCATTTAGTCTTTGAAGTTCTATTAAAATCAGGACTGCCACATTGCTGGTCTGACATTCATGTGATCACACCATGAAGATGTGACATTTACACTTTGATCTGTATAAAAGTGCCCTGAAGCCCTGTAGCTCAGGCCCTGTGCAGCAGCTTGGTTGAAGTCTGACTCCACAGGAATGTTCAGTGAGCACGGGGGGTGTTTCCCTATTTTATGGGGGCCACATTGATTCTTTCTTAATATGCAGCAGAGAGGGCAATTTCATGGCCAACCTGTTTATTTACTCTTGCTGTGTGATATGAAGGGCATTTTCTACTCTAGGAAGAGTCTAAATTTGGATTACCTTCAGGGGCTTCCTTGATGAGGACACAGGTGAATCTCTGGGTTGCCTACAGGAATGTGGGTTCCTGGGTCAACAGCATGAGGATGAACATTCTGAGGGGATGCTTCAAACTTTGTAACCTACAAATGCCTCTAGGGATGGGAACCAAGTCACCTAATTCTACTTTCAAGTTTCAGATTTAGTTAAAATTAGAGGAAGTTCTTCACTTACAGAAGAGAAGCATTTCTGTATAAATTGGGCTTAACTAAATCTCCCACAAAAATCTATGAAGAAAATCTCTCTAATTGGATTTTTGAATTCACTTCTTGAGTTGGTATTCTATATTTTCAAGTCAGCTGTAGAATTTTCAAAATTTCTAACTGGCAATCAGCTGAAACCTCCTATTAGATTGTAAAAATTTATCTCTAACACTTTTGCAGTTGTTTAAAGGTTTTGTCTTGTTGTGCCAACAAGCATTTCCTTGTCTTTATTGTAGATCCTCATGCAAGTCATACCCTCACTTCCGTGTCCAAGCCAATCACAGAGGCTCCATTTCCCTTGCAAGCATAGGTCCAGATATGAACACATTATAAAGGTGTGGCTATCAAGCCATACAGGATGGCCTGTTGGGGACTTCTGAGAAATGTTTCTTCATTTTTATAAAGAGTGCAAAAAAGAGAAAATTTTCTTCTTCTGGACTTTGTTATGTTTGAATGTGATGCTGGATAGCCATTTTGTGACCTCAAGGGGAATTGGCCTGAGTGTCAGCTCTACTCATGACGGTAGAATGAAAAGATGAAAAGGATCTAAGTCCTTGTATTAGTCAAGGTATAAGAGGAGATTTACTATGGGAATTGTCTCATGTGCTTATGGATACCAAGAAGTCCTGCCATATTCTGGAAACCAGGAATGCTGGCGGTATAATTTATTCAGAGTCCAAAGACCTGAGAAGCCAGTTGGGGGTGGTGCTGCTGCGAGTGGAAGTTCTTCTAGTACAAAGGTCCAAGAACAGAAGCTTCAGTCTCAGGGCAGAAGATGGGTGTCCCAGCACAAGAAGAGATGGTGCGTTGGCACTTCCCTTGCCCTTTTGTTTTGTTTGGATGAGCACTCAACAGATTGGATGACACTCCCCAACGCTGGTTTTCTTCACTCAATCTACTGATACAAATGTTAATCTCTTCTGGTACACCCAGAAGTGTTTTACCAACTATCTGGGCATCACTTAACCCAGTAAAGTTGTCACATAAAATTAACCATCATAGCCCTCAGTTATGAAGTTAAGCTACTTACCAAACCTGGGAGCAGCCCATCACTGGACTTTATGTGAGGCAGTAAGTTTAAGTCAGCTGTAACAGAAAACCTGATTCAGCTGCCTTCAATTCATTATCTCAGTGGAGAACACTCTAATTGCATTTTGAGGACTCTGAGTTTCTGCCTCAAGCGTTCCTACTCTTTCAATTTGTTGATCCCTCATGCCATCATTGAAATATCTTTTCCAAAATTCAAATTTGATTAACCTTGATTAAAT
Organism: Galago senegalensis; assembly: GCA_963575145.1. Taxonomy (NCBI): domain Eukaryota; kingdom Metazoa; phylum Chordata; class Mammalia; order Primates; family Galagidae; genus Galago; species Galago senegalensis. Next base: position 21,779 of record CAUYTI010030229.1, on the reverse strand, counting down.
TCTTCTAAGACTCCTTTTTGCTTTCTTGGCCTGGCACTCAGACCTGTCTTCACTGGGTCCAGATCAAACCTCTCTGACCACATATCCTAATACGTCAGGCCCCACTGTCACTCTTAACACTAGACATTTGCGTTACTGTCATTACTTGACCATGCCATGTTCTATCTCCTCTATGTTACACAAATGTTATTCCCATTGCCCAGAACACCCCTTCTGGACCTGATGGGTCACTTTACAACTCAGCCTCTTTCGGTGAGCCTTCCCTAATTCTCTCCCAGTCCCTTCAGGTTGTCGGATGCTCCTTCTCAGTTGCTCCTGGCTCCCTACCTGGAATAGTAAAACATATATGACACTGCAGTGTCATTGTCAGATTAATTGCTTCCTACATTTGACTACCAGTTCTTTGAGAGAAAATATATCTTGTTCATCTTCAATGCTTAGCATATTACCTGGGGTAAAATAAAGTTAATAAATGTTTATTAATATAGAAAAATAATGCTGTAACACAGCATTGGGTTCATGAGGACTGAACTCTCTGACTTACTCCCAGTGTTTTGCAAACCACAGCATCCTCAGCAGGATGGGGAGAAAAGAGAGGAAGGAAAATTTGTAACTGTAACATTTGTTGTCAAAATTTTGGAGGGAGGTAAGCCAAGCTTAGATTTCTTTTTGTACACCTTTTACTTATCCTTTCTGCCTGATCATGATGAATAACTCACATGATGGATTATTCAACAAATACATACCAAGTGCCTACTACGTATGAAGCATTGTTAAACATTTGGAATATATCTGTGCACAAAATAAAGAGCCTCCGAGAGCACTGGCTCTACAGAACAGTCTGAACCAATTGCTTCCCCTTTCTGCATCTTACTCTCGAATTTGTGCATGAACAAGAAACATAATAGAACGCTTCAGATTCTCTCATCAGAGCCACCTATAAACACAGGATACATCCTTAACAGGTGTTGCCACTTCTTTCTAGAATCAAGAACAGTTAGGAGAAGGTTACCAGTCAAATATGCACCTTGACCTTGTTTTCTGTAATCTACGCCAATAGACACTGAATTCATCTTTTTAAAGGAAGTTTTATGTAGGCATGCAACACTCCGAGGTTTCAGCTTCCTTCCCAGATGTAAATCCTCCCAAGGCTCCCCCTGGGGCAGCGAACCCTGCCCACCTGCATCCCCTTGGTGCTTCCCTTTGGTTTGCTGGGCACTTGGCATTCCGAGGTCCCATCTGGGCACGACGTGGCAGTGTTAGCCGCTGGTTGGCACAGAACCAGCTGATTCCCTGTTTCTGTCCTACAATCCCAGCTTATACTGAAATAGAAGCTAGGCTGAAAATAAAGGCCACACTAACTTTCTCCTGGAAAAACACATTATCATGTTTTTTTTAAAAAGTACTAATTGTTCTGTGGGAAATGTTTTTATTTTACAAACTCTGTGGCTCTAAGGTGACAGCACGATTACATTTTGACAGTATTATTGTACACCTCTCAGTCTTCCCAGGCAAAAACGATGTGGGGAGTTTCCTCCTGGGAAAAAAGGCAAACTTGCTGGTCCCAAAGGTACACTTGATTTAAGAACGATTCAAAATAAATAAAAATTGAAAACACAGGAAATAATGAAAGTTTGGCAATTTAGCTAAAATGCACGGCCTTACCCAGAACACTATAATAGCATTAAAAAAATTGCAAAGATAATTCTAACTTTGACTGTTTCTCAACCTCCCAAGGGCTCGCTCTCTGGTCTCCAAGTGGGGAAATGTGAGAGGCCCTGGAGGGAAGAAAACGCGTCAGAAAAGTTTGGGAGAATGTAACCACGAACAAGAGACATAGTGGAGGAGGACAGCTGCAGTGTCTCTCTCAGAGATCATCTGGGAAGACCCTGGCCGGCCACCTGTTCCCCGGGAGCTGGCTCCACGGCGACGTCCGGTCTCTGAGCACCCAGCACCTAGAAGGCGCTTTCGCAGGAACAAGGCAGAGGTCTGGGGCGCGGCGGGGGAGGGCGCAAGCAGCCCTGGTCCAACTGCTCCCGCCGAGCGTGGTGATAATGCGGGTGCGGCCAGCGGTGGCGGTGCAGCGCCTGGGGACCCCCGGGTCCCTCGTTGTCCTCAGCGACTGAGTTTTGCGCGCAGCAGACAGCGCCCAGGCGCCTGCGCAGCCGCCGCCAGAGCCGGCCGTCACCAGCCTGGAAGAACAAGTAGACGAAAGGGTCGAGAGCACTGTTGGCCACCCCCACGACGCGCAAGGTCGCCAACAAGCTCTCGGCCTCCTGGTCTCCCGGTGGTTCGGGTGACCACGCGGCCGCGAGGCGGGCGGCAAAGTAGGGCAGCTCGCTGCCCACGAAGAGCAGCGCCAGCGCCAGGCTCATCTTCAGGCTCTGCACCTTGGCGCGGGGCAGCGCGTCGGGCGCGGGGGCTCGGCGGGGACTAGCTGGCCGGGACGCGGCAGCCGCGGGGTCCTGGGGCCGGCGTCGCCACCAGACGCAGAGCAGGCGGCTGCAAGCGACGCCCATGACCGTGACAGGCGCGGCGAAGCCCGCGACAACCTCGTAGAACGCGTAGACCTGCAGGTGCCAGCGTGGTAGGGCCGCGAAGATGCTGCAGCAGCGACGCTCCCCGGGCCAGGCACGGGGGGCTGGGGGCGGCGCTGGCGAGGAAGTGCCCCCGCGTGCCACAAAGGCCGCGGGCAGCGCCAGCAGCAGCGCCAGCAGCCAGCCCAGGGCGGCCAGGGCGCGCGCGGGCAGCGGCCGGCCCTGCGGACGGCGCACGGCGCGCTGGCGCTCGAGGGCGATGAGCAGCACGAGGTGGGCGGAGGCGCCGCGGCCGGAGGCCTGCAGCAGCTGCAGGACGCCGCACGTCAGGTCGCCCGCGGCCGCGCGGGGCTCGCCCAGCAGTTCCCAGGCCAACTGCGACAGCGCGGTACCCCCGCACGCGTACAGGTCAGCCAGGGCCAGCTGCACCAGGAGGAAGTCCATCTTCCGACGCTTGGGACCTGCCCAGGGCCCGCCGCCGCCACACAGGCGGCACAGCACCGCAGAGTTGCCGGCCACCGCCACCACCAGGATGACCCCCAGGAAGGCCAGGCGGATGCGGCGGCTGGGTGGCCCGGACGGCGGCAGCTGCAGCCCTGGGGCAGGGGCTCCCTGACCCAAAGTCAGGTTGAGCCCCCAGTCCAGCAAGATGGGCGCGGTGAGGTTGGGCGCAGGCGGCAGAGTTGAGCGGCTGGAGGTGGCCTCCATCCTTGCCCGGAGGAAGAGGAGGCTCGGGAGGGCGGGCGGGACGCGGGAAAGCCGAGGGGCGGCGAGGCGGCGCGGGTCTCTGAGCTTCCAAAGTTAGTTGAAGGCACGGGCGCAGAGACGGGGTGAGTTCGGGTGGATTTGCGCTTACTTGTTCTCATAGGTTGTCCACAGCGTGTGTCATTTAGATGTGGGCTGTACATTCGAGGAACACACATGATCCCTATTCGCCGCCTTCTCCGCACCTCCCTCGGGTTCCCGGTGGGACCTCTTCCCTTCTCTGCGCTGTGGCCCCCGTGCGCCCCCGCAGAGGCCGCGGACCTCTAGGTCCTGGGAACCTCACCGTTCGCAGGACAGAGGGCCGCTTTGCTTGGCCACTGCAAAGGTTAACGTTACCTGGGAGCAACACAAGAGAGCAGCAGCTAGTGACTGAGAATGTTCACCTCCTACCCCCACCCCCAGGGTTTCCTGATTGCCAGTAAGGGAGGAAAAAGAAAAGATTTTTGTTTGATTTTTAAAAGAATGTGTTTTGAAATGCCTGTGAATTTCCATTAGCATGAGAAGAAAAACAGGAACACAAGAAACCTAACAACGTTTGAGCAAGTAGAAAACCTGCTCTGAATCTTAGACTAAGATGTGTAGTCCTGTGCCCAAGGCTGAGAGTATTTTATTTTAATCCGAGAGCACCGAAGTCGGTGAGGGTGCTTTGCGGAGTGGCAGTGGTTTGCAGAATGTCCCAAACACTCCTCTTTACTAGAAGCAGGGATCACAGCTGCTCTCCCGGTGGTGTAGGATTCATTTTGTCAGTCGGAAGAAGGCATTAGTAGGTTTTATGCAAATGGATAGTGCACTAACTGCTTTCCCTCAATATTTTCGGCTGGGGAAGGATGTGTCATCAGCTCCCCATTCTCTCCATTCTGCTTTCCAGCAGGTGGGAGGTTGCTAGGAGGGACTACGCCTCCAATAAGCCTGGAGAAGAGGTGACTCAGAAAATGATAAGGCGGCCAATTTTTAAAAAAGACGTCCAAGTCACAGGAAATGGTTTTGACTAAATGCTGCGTCTTTCATTTTGGCCCTGCCTCCTCACAAACAAATTTTAGTTTTTCTGTTGGAAACCAGGATTTGTCCTCCACATTAATCATGGTGAAAAGAGAGAAGTTCCTACAGGCCTGGCCTGGGGGCCACGGAGGTGTGGGCGATTGCTGGAATTCATGTTCCCGGGCTGGGGAAGCATTTGGAACTTTGAGATGCACAGGATAGGAGGGCTTGGTGGGTACAGATTATAATCCCACCTGTCGCTGTAAGAATCCCACTTCACAAGCTGTTGTCCTTGGCCAGAGACCTTCAGTATTTTCACCCTGGTGTACCTAGTGCCTTGAAGTGAGTCTGACACACAGTGGGCTATCAGTGGATATGGCTGAGGCGATGAGTTCATTGTTACGTGGTACATTTCAGGTAACTTTAAAGGTCAGTCCCTGCCTTGACTGTGATCCATAACGAAGAAAATGCCTTTGGTAGGTATGCCAGTGTCTCCCCAGGGGTCTGAGGAAGCTCTGGGAGAAATGCAGGAATAGCCATTCTTGGTGGGGCATTTAAAAACGTGGGATAGTCTTGGGAAATCTAAAATCAGGCCTGGTTTGATTTGCACTCTCTCCTCAGAGGGTTTTGTCCAAGGCCTTTTTATACGTCACACACATCATCCCAGTTTATAATCCACTTCTTCCAGGGAGCTTCCTCTGAACAATGCCCATCATTCAATGATTCCCCCAGCCAATGCCAGTTCAATATTTTTCAAGATAATTCTATAATTTGCCTCAAATTTGTTGAAATGCCCTTGTCTTTTATAAAACAAGACTCAACCACTGAAATTACACTTCACAGAACTTGAGTAAGACCTGAAAAAACACTGATCTTAAAACTAGTTCTTATCAAAATAATACATGCACATAGTTCTAAAAGTCAAATATTAAATTGAACTACAGAACTGGTAACAAAGGGTTCCCTGTCCCACACATCTCCACTCTCTCCTCTTCTAGAGGGAACCAGTGTAAATTGTATTTACTATAGTTTCTGGCATTTACTCAATTCCATACTTCTAAATGGTGATGCGATTCAAGTTTTAGACATTGACTTATTAAAGATTTAGCACACACACCTCTGTCCCACTGTTTTTCTGTTCCCATACTGTAATTTTGGATTAGATCTATATTGGTGTTTACATTATTATAAGATGAAAATATTTTCAGCTCAGTAACATAAGTTTAATGTGAATCTTGCTATTTTTTTTTCTTGAAGATAACAATCACCTTTTCTTTTCATAGCTCATTCTTCCTATACCTCCAAGTAGTCCTCTATACAATTTCTACAAGGTCAGTTTCATAATATAGCAATTCCAATTTTTTCTTCATGCAAACTTCATCAGAGACTTTTATTTGGGCTTATTTCTCTCTAGGCCTGCTGCATAAATTCTGTCTGGGGAAGTCAATTTGTTGTCATCTTTGAAACTCCCTGCCTTTCTCTTGGGTTGTAGTTCCTTTTTCTTGAATCTCTGATATGTTTTCTTAATTTCTTCCTTTTTGATAGAACACATCATCCAGTATATCATAAGGTTAAAAGGCCGTGCCCAGCCAGAGGGTGAAGCAGAGAGAGACACTGCTCATTATGAGTCATGCACACTGAGTCGGGACAGGTTGCCCTCCAGGCCAGCAGTCATCCTGGCTCCTCACTGTGGGGTCCTAGAGATCCCTTTATCTCATGCTGCCTCTCTCACTTTTCAGGTTTCATTTTTTTCTTTCTTTCTTGGTTTATTCCCTTGCTCGGGTCGAAATCATTTTTCAGTGACTTCTTGAGCAGGAGTAACTTTTTGGGATCTTGTACGTTGAAAATTTCTTTATTCTACCTTCATGCTTAACTGATGATTTGGCTGGGTTTAGAATTCTATTTTGGGAAATAATTTTCATTTATTGAAAAAAACTTCAAAGACAGTTTGAAAAAGTAAGGTAAAATTATTATTCACAGACATATATTTTTACTTAGAAAATATATTAACTACAAAGCTATTAGAAACAATAAAGTGGTTTGGTACAAAATATATAGAAATAGAATTTACATAATATAAACAACTACCCATTAGTAGATATAAAGGATGAAAGAACCCTTTAACCACAATAACACATGATAAACACTTGGGAATGAAGTCACCTTTGGCTACATATTAGGATCATGGCTGGAGGGATTAATAAAAGATCACAACAGTGCCCATGCTCCCTCCTGGAAGTTCTAATTCAACAGGTAAGGCATCAGGCTTAGGTGGTATTTTTTAACATCCCCACTTTTCAGAAATCTCTAGAGAGAAACTGATCTATATGAGTAAAAATTGGAATATTTTTGAGGCATATGAAAAAACTACTTGAATAAGGGGAAAAACAGACTATTTTTTAGAATGACTATCATAAAAAAATAAATTATTTATAAATTAGGCTATAAACTTATTTCATAGAAAAGACTAATAAGATTTTTCATTTTTATAACTAGACAAACTTACTCTAAATTTGAATGGAAAAACTAAGTGAGCAAGAGTAGCTAGAACCATTCGAAAAATAAGTGTTGCAAAGGCACTAGTCCTACCAGATACTATCACATACATGGAATGATCCAGCACAAAATAAAACATTCAGAAAGGCATGCTTGTAAACTGGACTTTTCCCTCATTTTCATCAATGAGGGAAAAGATAATTTATTCAATCTAAGGTGTTATATAGTGAAGTGATATTTTTAACCAATGAGACAAGATACAGTTTACACAATAAAAGGACAATTGGGTAGCCATTGAAAAAAACCCTAAAGTTAGATCTTTAATATGTAAAACATTCCAGATGAGTCAGACATTTAAAGGTGAAAAATCAAAATCTTAAAAGAGATAAATGGGAAAGATATGGCACAAAATTCAAAGATTCATACTTTTTAATACAAAATTTTATGTTATTTTTGATAACTTATGATACAAGTCATAATTGTATATACTTAAGGGGTACAAAGATTCACAAATTTGGTTACATGAAAATATGAATTTCTGTATGTAAAAAACACCAGAACATGTCAAAAGACAAATGACAGTGGCAAACTGGAAAGAGAATATTTATTATAAAGAGCTAATATAGCATGCCTACAATAACAAAATCAAAAAGACTAAAAACCAACAGAAAAACAGTCAAAGAATAGAAAATAGGGAAAGGTCATGTTTAAGCAAATTCCAATGGCTGTTAAATATATGAAAATATGATCTACCATATCTATAATAAGAAAAATATTTTTTTTTTAAGAGAGTTTCACTATATTGCCCACTATATCGTAGAGTGCCGTGGCATCACAGCTCATAGCAACCTCCAACTCTTGGGCTTAAGTGATTCTCTTGCCTCAGGTGGGACTAAAGGCACCTGCCACAGGGCCCTGCTATATTTTGTTGCAGTTTGGCTGGGGCCGTGTTCGAACCTGCCACCCTTGGTATATGGGGCTGCTGCCCTACCCATTGAGCCACAGGTGCCGCCCAAGAAAATATTTTGTTTTCTATCAGTTTGGCAAAAGAGTTGAGAATAGGCATTGCTGGTGAGAACATCAGCGTAACTTCATCACAGGTAATTTGGTAGCATGCAGTGCAGTTTTGCTAGATATACTCTTGATGCAGAGTCCACTTCTGGGTGTTTACTGTTAAGTGAGGAATAAAGGAGCAAGATGCAGAACACTGTGTGTTGGAAAATGTATGTATATTTGCGTATAAATACAAGTTCAGTCTTTAAAAGAATGTGTGAGAAGGTGCTTGCAGTAGTTGGCTCTTGCAAAGGGAACTAGGTGGCAGGGGACTGGGAGAGGAGCCAGACTTCATGTTCACTGTTACCCCTTTCTTATGTACCTTTAGAAGCTTTTATCCTGTGCTTTAGGATAAAGTATTACCTGTTTAAAAAAAGGTAACAAAATCAGTTGTGTTCAGGGTTTATGTCCCATAAAATATGCCAAATGGTCCTATCAAATACAAATAACTCATCAAACACCATCAAATACTTACACATAATAATAAACTAAAATATTTTATATTCTATATTATTTAAAGGAATATAACTTTTATTTTCACAGTATTTGCTTCCATACTCTTGATACTTGCATTGAATAGGTAGAAGTTGATACCCAAAATGTCTTAATGATAACCATTTTTGAAAAGATGTAATTTTATAATCTTTGGCATTTTATTTCAAAATACATCAAAAGTAGCTAAAATCAGTAATTTTATTAAATCTTTCCTTTAAAGTATGTGATTAACTTTTATCTTTTAATGTATTTATATGTAGTTCTAGAACATTAATTTCTTATTGTCGTTCAAACTGTTTTTGTATTAGTGTGGGTTTTAAGCCACTGGTTGATTGCACTTTCGTACTTATTCGGCTCTTTCAGCCAGTCCTGATGCCACCTAAGGTTTGCTATGACATTTGAATAATTTTGTCCTACACTTTGTTTCCACTTGATAAACTGTTCTTTATTGTATTTGTGTACAGAAGCGGAAACTTCAGGGTAATTTACAATGGAACGAAGCTTCTGATCCAAAGACAAAGTTATTTCTGGAAATTTTACTGCAATATTTGTTAGTTCATCTGGATCCGAGGAAAGATCTGAAAGAAAAATATGAAATATCTGTCAAAGTGGTTACTTTTCTAAAACGTTTATTTAGAAATGTCATTATGATGCATACTGTATCAGAATTTTTAACTTTCAGTTGCTGTTAGTGTAGTAAAAAGAGTAACAGTGTAAATGGTAAAATAATAAACCCAAAGTTAAAATATCCTGTCCTGTGTGCCCAGATTATTGTCCTTCTTACCATCATCCTGCCATCCCACTTTTTTTTCCTTATTCATTCTTGGATGACAGAAACAAAAATTTGTCATTAATAAGCTGGTTTAGAATTCTTCCTGGTTTTGATGCCTTGCCTACTTTGACATGCAAAGAAAAAAAGCAGCAATGCTTATACTGCCCGAGTTCAACAGCACCAACGTTTCCAGTTGGTAAGGATTCTTTCTAGCAAGTTCACGTACTCCTAGTTTTCTTTATATGCTAGCATCTTGTGCTTGCATTTTTGAAAGAGACATTCATCAATACTGTCTATTTGAACAAAAAGCCATGGAAATAACAATCTTTACATCACTGTCACCAAGAAAATAATGGAAAACATTTCAAATCTGTAAACATCCTTTTTACATAGGGATTGAAAAGACAAGGAAGTAACGGCGGCTGCTAATCCTATTAGAAAAGCAGCAAGTTACAGACCTCATGAGGATCAACTTGAGAAAGTAAGTGAACCCTGTCTGTTGAGGGAAGATCCTGCCCACTGGAGTCCAGCAGCCACGAGACCCTAAAGATACACATGACTGTGGTAGGTGGCTTCAGATGTTGCCTCTTTAGGAAAGGGAAGTTGATAAATAATTCGTAGCAAATACAGAAAATGCTGATTCCCCACTCTGATCTTTTGATAGTCTTAACTGCTTTGTGCAGAACATAAAAAAACCCCAAATTCCCCAAAATTTATGGATCTAATTAATTTTATTTAGCGATTTCATGAACTGGGCATCATCCTGTCTAAAGGTTTAGAAAAGTCACACTGATGAGCTGAGCAGAGAAGGTGAAGCTTTATAGGCAGAAAAAGCTGAAGAAAGCAGAGATAAGGAATGAAAAGCAGGTTGACCACTACAAAGTTACTCTTTTTTTTCTTTTTTTGGCGGGGGCTGGGTTTGAACCCACCACCTCTGGCATATGGGGCCAGTGTCCTACTCTGTTGAGCCATAGGCGCTGCCCTACAAAGTTACTCTTTTTTGTACGGTCAAAACAGCAAGGAATTCCTCATGTCAGCTCATGTAAACTGAGCCTTTTCTGACTGGTTATTGTGAATCTCCTTGGTGGTTTTTTTGGCAATTGGCTTGTTGTAAAGATCAGTTTACTTATGTGGTACCTAAGCACAAATGACTTCACTCTGATTGGGGCTGATCTGTTGGACATAGTACAGCTCAGTTCAAAATAATGGCCTCCCATAAATTTCATTTGACAATGGCCAGTGAATGAGCAATGCTCACCAGTGTCGATGCCCATTACTCATCAAGTGAAAACTTTTTTTTTTTTTTTTGAGACAGAGCCTCAAGCTCTGGGTAGAGCAAGCTCTGGTAGAGCTCTACCCCTGGGTAGAGCACTGTGGCATCACAGCTCACAGCAACGTCCAACGCCTGGGCACAAGCGACTCTCCTGCCTCTGCCTCCCAAGTGGCTGGGACCACAGGTGCCCACCACAACGCCCGGCTATTTTTTGGTTGCAGCCATTATTGTTGCTTGGCGGGCCCGGGCTGGATTTGAACCCGCCACCTTAGGTGTATGTGGCTGGCACCTTAGCCGCTTGAGCCACAGGTGCTGAGCCATCAAGTGAAAACTTAAATACTTCCTTTTGAAATCCTGCTCTTAAATTTAGCCAGTTTGGCCCTTAAAGAGTTATTGTGAGTTAGTAATTCTGACATTTGTAACTGGGAAGGAAACTTGGGGAGAAATGAATATTAATGACATTCATTAATATTCAGTTAGCACATATTTTATGTAGAAAATGGGGCAAAGGATAAATAAACCTAAATCCAATGGAGATGTTTAAAAATTAATTCACAGAGTAGTGAAGTGGGCAGGCATCTCTATAGGGTAGAAGAAGCATCCATTTCAGAGAGACCTGGGTTGAAATCACAGTTCTGCCACTTTTAAACTTGAGGTCTTGAACAGGTATCCAAATTTCCTTGACCCCTAGTCTCCTTTGTAAAATGAAGAAAGCTGTGGTACTATCCTGTAGGGTTGTGGTGAGCATTGAACAGTATGTGTAGCCATTGTCAAACTCTGTAAGGGGCAGGTGAAATCTAGGTACAAAGAGAAGGTGTTGACTGCTGATTGGAAAGGTAACCATGAATGAACATATGACAGTGGCTTCTATCTTGAGACCCAGATCAAAAGCCTTAGGGCACTTTCTCTGAATTGAGAAGCTTATTTGCAGAGAAGCTGCTCCTCACATGGGCAGCCTTTTCCAGACTGTTCCAGCATGAGCAGCAATATGTGTTCACTTATTTTACAATGATGACTGGATTTCTTGAGCAGTGTAAGTCAGCTCCTTCCATGTAAACATTACACCTAAAAATATATCAACAAATTTACCAAAGAGTTGAGGCAGCACTGAAGCGCCATCAGAGTAGGCTATGTACTTCCACTGGTGAGAGCGGAGCATGTAGACGGAAGCGTTCACGTTACACCCGTGGAACTCACTCAGAATCCAGGGTGGATGCACATTTTTGAACTTGTGTTCATTCTTAAATGTTTCTGATGCTAATGGCAACAAAGAGTATCCACTCAGGTTTTGAGGCAGAGGAATTCCAGCAATACCTATATAGCAAAAATAAAATATTCAAAAATAACTCATTCTTTTATAAGATAAAAATCTATAAATGATATAATTTCCATTTTTTCATACCATTAAGAGCCACAGAATAGAGACTATATATGGATTTAAGTAACAGACTGCCTAGAGTCAAATGTTTACCAGTCACATGATCTTGCCCAGCTTATTCACTTCTCTGAACCTCAGTTTTCTTTTTTTTGAGACAGAGCCTCAAGCTGTCCCCCTGGGTAGAGTGCCGTGGCATTACAGCTCACAGCAACCTCCAACTCTTGGGCTCAAGCGAGTCTCTTGCCTCCGCCTCCCAAGTAGCTGGGACCAGAGGCACCCGCCACAACGCCTGGCTATTTTTTGGTTGCAGCCGTCATTGTTGTTTGGCGGGTCCGGGCTGGAGATTCGAACCCGCCACCTTAGGTGTATGTGGCTGGCGCCTTAGCCAGTTGAGCTATAGGCACCGAGCCCAGTTTTCTTACCTGTAAAAAAGGGATAATAATAGTACCTGTATCTCATAGGTTCATTTTAGGCTTAAATAAGATAATTTAAGTAAAATTCTGAGACATAGGAGCTCTCAATAAATATAATTTAATACCACCAGTCCTTTTTTTTTTTTTTTTTTGAGACAGTCTCACTTTGCCACACTGGGTAGAGTGCTGAGGCATCATAGCTCACAGCAACCTCAAACTCCTAGGCTCAAGCCATCCTCTTGCCTCAGCCTCCTGAGTAGCTGAGACTTACAGGCATCTGCCCCAGCATCTGGTTATTTTTGAGAGATAGGTCTCACTCTTGCTCAGGCTGGTCTTGAACTCCTGAGCTCAATTTATCCACCCACCTTGGCCTCCCAGAGTACTAGGATTACAGGTGTGAGTTACTACACCTGGCCTTAGTCCTTTTTTCCTAATGAGTAAATAGTCACAGTTGTTTCTTAAAATTTTTCCTAGGGGATATTAACAAGACCTATATAAGAGAGGGATTTAGTTCACACACCTTTGCAAAACAATGGTTAAACAAAATTAAATAGTATATTTACTGCATATGCAAATGTATTGCTGATATGCACTGTGTACCTTCAAGACAGGTTTTGTGTCCCAAAGTTGGTTGATGACACAACCTTTTATTATTATTTTTTAATTATTTTCAAGTAGCATCTTGAGGGACTAGTATTTTGTAAAACATACTAAATCCTGGATTATACTGATATAGGGAAATGTTTATTTTCAATATATCAAATATACATGAACAATAACATGAGAAATATCCAACTTAAAAACAGATTGTAGGTTTTTTTTTTTTTTGAGACAGAGTCTCAAGCTGTTGCCCTGGGTAGAGTGCTATGGCATCACAGGTCATAGCAACCTCCAACTCTTGGGCTTAAGTGATTCTCTTGCCTCAGCCTCCCAAGTAGCTGGGACTACAGGTGCCTGCCACAACACCCGGTTATTTTTTGGTTGTAGTTGTCATTGTTGTTTGGCAGGCCTGGTGTGTATTTGAACCCACCAGATCCGGTGTATGTGGCTGGCACCCTAGCTGCTGAGCTACAGGCACTGAGCCAGGTTGTAGTTTTAAAAACAGCTTTTTAGGTGTTTGGAACTCAAACTGCCTCTCTCCTGTACAGAAATTACAATTCACTAAGGCTAAGTAGTTAAGGGAGATCCAGAATGAGTCTGCAGCTGCCTCCCCCATCCTTTTTCTGGTTTCAGTGTTTCATGCTTTTTTGTGTATTTATACTTTTTCGATGAAAAATAGAATTAGATCAGCTAGAAATTAAGCAAAACTGAATAAAAGAATTAATTTAATGACTCTATCTGACGAAAAACGGATTAAAGAAGAATAAGGAAGTAGACAAGGACCTCCATACATCTTCTGAAGATGATGTTTCATGTATCTTAAACATTTGCATCTTCTATTTTCTTTGAAAGAGGCAAATACAACCACTAATTTTCTGCCAGCTGATCATAATTCGGAATTTTTTTGATGTTAAGTAACTTGCCCAAAGCCACACAGCTGTTAACTACTGAGGGCAGACTGACCTTAGGCAATCTGACCTGAGCCTCAGTGCACTGTAAATCTGGCTTTACTGTAGTTCTTCAACTTCACAGCCCGCCCACACCCTTCCACTAAGGTCCTCTCACAAGAGGGGTTTGGAGTTAAAATCACTAGCAATTAAGTACTGTTTTAAATACAACCGTATTTTTATATAATATTACATGCTCATAATTCAAAAAATCTAGAATTATTTAAGTGGAAGAAAGGTGTTTTTAAAAAGATCAAATAGTAAAAGTAAAATTTACATGAAACTAAGTTTAAAAGTGAAAATCAAAACAATTTTAAATTTCAAAATGAGACCACCTTTCTTTCTTTTTTTTTTGCAGTTTTTGGCCAGGGCTGGGTTTGAACCCGCCACCTCGGGCATCTGGGTCTGGCGCCCTACTCCTTTGAGCCACAAGTGCTGCCCGACTACCTTTATTTCTCACTGGTATTAGAAAAGAAAATACTTTGGGGAGTACTATTTAAAGAACAATCTCTGGAAATAATGATATTAACTGTAATATTACAAAGAACTCCTATTCATAAAAATGGAAATGCTGATATTAGGAAATGACAATGTGACCCCATGTGATAAAGGATCCACAACGATAAAGAAACTGAGAATATTCTTCCTCCCTATCATGAAATATTTTATAGAAAGAAGTAATCTTTTAAAAATCCTTTTAAAAACTATTTATAACTTCAAACTTTTATTTATTTAAATCAACAAGGGTGATTTATTTATCACCCTTGGTAGAGTGCAGTGGCATCACACAGCTCACAGCAACCTCCCACTCCTGGGTTTAGGTGATTCTCTTGCCTCAGCCTCCCGAGTGGCTGGGACTACAGGCACCCGCCATAATGCCGAGCTATTTTTTTTGTTGCAGTTTGGCCAGGGCTGGGTTCAAACCCGCCACCTTGGGTATATGGGGTCGGCGCCTTACCCACTGACCCACAGGTGCCACCCATAAATTCAGACTTTTAAATAAAATCATTGTAGTACCTTATATTTCAACAGACCCATGCTATTAAGGTAAGTTTATTAAAATAGGAATCCTAACTGGTTTTCCTATTCAATATCTTTCTATCAATGATATTTTGTTATTTTTTTGTTTGTTTTAAGACAGAGTCTCACTTTGTTTCCCTTGGTAGAGTGCCCTGGTGTCATAGCTCACAGCAACCTCAAATTCTTGGGCTCAAGTGATTTTCTTGCCTCAGCTCCCAAGTAGCTGCAACTACAGCCACCTGCCACAATGCCTGGCTATTCTGTAGAGACAGGGGGTCTCCCTCTTGTTTAGGCTGGTCTTGAACTCCTGAGCTCAGGCAATCCACTGGCCTTGGCCTCTCAGAGTGCTAGGATTACAGGTGTGAGCACCCGCTTATCAATGATATTTTGAATCACCATCTTTCACAGGATATTTCTAGGGTACATAGAATGGGGGAAGAAGAAGTCTGGTTTGGGCTATGATTTGAGAAGTTTTTGTTTTTTTGACACCAGAAGTGTTTGTTTCTGTTTCACAATATTTCAAGTTTTAATTTCATTTTTATTTTCCAGAAGACTCAAATATCTTTGTTTTAAAGCTCAAATGTACTATAAGCAAAGTTCATCCTTGAAACATCAATTTCAAAACAAATTTTTCTCTTTATAGAATTTTCTTTTTAAGCATATACTTTGTGTATAAACAGGATTCATACAAAATAATACAGCTATAGCTATGCTAATGGAGAAAGGACCTTAGAGTTCTAAGAACAGACTATCATCTGTATCTATTTTAAGATCCTAATTGGTTGGAACAAAATAAGAAATCCTTTATGGATACTTTATCAAATTATGTATAAGTTTATTTATTAAGCAGAGAGGAAAAGAACATTCTGTCCCATAGGTTTAATTTTAGAGTTAATCACAATAAAGTAGCTTTAAACTCTTGCAGCACTGAGGAATTTTCTTTTAAAAGGTTGAATTAAACATCAGATGAAACATGAACCATCATGATTATCTTTGCTTTGCTGGCTGCTAAGGCTGTTAAATAAGGCAGCAGACTCAGTTTATGCCTGTTAATCCTGATGTAGTAGTTAACGGTCTTCTTTTTAAAATGTGCTGATTTGGACAGTAAATTAGATGGACACTCTATTTCAGTAAACAAAACAAAATAAATGTGTTCATACAATTTTAAAGGCTATATTTTATTTTTAATAATACATGGGGCTACTTTCATGTATTTACTTTTTAAAATAGATTGACTATTTTTTATGCAATCCATTACTACTGGACATTCATCTTGTTCAACTTCTCTCTTAATCCTATAATAAATAGTACTTATATCTATAGGTTATTTCCTACATTGGAATTTCTAGGTCAATGTTCTTACACATCTATAAGAAAAAGAGAAATATTCTGTTACCAAACTGACCAAAAGAGATAAACAAGCAATACACAATAGAATTTATACAAATGGCCAAGATATTTTTAAATACTCAAACTCAGTAGTCATAAAAATATTAAGACAAGAACATACCATTTTTCTTTCATATACAGAGCTGGCTAAGATTGAGAAGAATTAGAAAACTTATGTTAGAAATTAGTCTTATACACTGCTACTGGGAGTATAACCTGATACAATTTTCTTGAGGCAAATATGACGTTAAGTTTCAAGTGTCTTAAAAATGGGCATACCTTTTGACCTAGAAAACTGCATACCTTTTCAACAGAAACTGCTAACTATCCCTTTCCAAATGCTGTTTTTTCAGACCTATGGCTATGGTTGTGGACATTAAGAAGCTAGTAAAGCAACTAATACAGAACTCTCTACAGAGTCTGATGAGAAGTATATTCATAGTTAGTAGTTTCAGAGTGGATAGAATAATTCAGAAAGAAAGTACTTATATTTTAAGGAGGTGGTGGAAGAAAGTCAAATGATGGACAGGTTGCATCTGTGTAATTATGAATCTAAAGATTTTACAGACTCCCTTCATAGTCATATCCTGATGGTGAATCTTCTGAAGAGAAAATGACTGTAGTAAGTGAATGTCATGGGAACATGACAAACATTACCCTCATTTTTCAGAGTACAGATTTGACTCATAGTTAAATGAGCTGCTCAGGGTTATAAACAAGTCAGCAGCACCTCTGACTATTTTGTGTTCATTTTTCAGCATTATTACAAATAAATATTTACAAAATTGCATTACTTACCAAGCATAGTAGGGTAAATATCCACAAGAGAAACCACATCTGCCACCTGTAGGTTGGCCCTAATTCCTGGTCCCATCATCAGAAGTGGCACATGGGCACTAGCTTCATACATGCTCATTTTATAAAACTGCCGATGCTCCATGGCCAGCTCTCCATGGTCTGAGGAGTATATGACAATAGTTTTCTGAAGAAGATCTAACTGGCGAAGAGCCAAAATAATTTCACCTACAATAGAAACCAGAATGAATCTATTAATTAGCTTTTAGTCCATGTCTTATTCCATCATGTTAAGTTTTTCAGAGTGCTTTTAACATCTGAACATTCTATGGATATGAAGTCAAACTAATTTTCATTATTTGATCTTCAGTTGACAGATGAGAGAGGAGGGAGAAAACATGACACCTAGTAGGAGCTTTTGCTCAGAGCTCCTTTATCTGGAGATCACACTGGCTCGCTTTCTGTGTTTCTGTAGAGAATGGGGGAGTCTTCCCTTAGTGCCTCAAGTGACACAGACAAGTTGGATGTCAGCACTGCATATGTCACAGATGACAGAAAACAAAATGTATACCACCACTGACTCACAGTTTCTATGCAACAGGTGACAGAGTGGTCAGAACCCTTCTTCTCTGCTATGTTTTATCACAACACCCCTGACAATAGCCAGATCGTGCTCATGGGGGTCATGGAAATCTCACCTTTGAAGAAAAACTGGGGGCAGTACAGATAGCATATGAGTATGATTTAGCTTTACTCTTGGTTAGGGGATAACTGGACAGTAAAATTCCTACGATCAGTCCCTTATAGTGTTCTGAAACTTTTTCTTCACTGTAATTAAGAAAATCACAATAGGCTGGCCCAGTGGCTCACGCCTTTAATCCCAGTACTCTGGGAGGTAGAGGTGGGTGTATCCCAAGTTGACGAGTTTGAGACCATCCTGAGCTAGAGCAAGACCCCATCTCTAAAAATAGCTGGGTGTTGTGGTGGGTGTCTGTAGTCCCACCTACTTGAGAGGCTGAGGCAAGAGAATTGCTTGAGCCCAGGAATCTGAGGTTGCTGTGAGTTTGATGCCATAGCATTCTACTGAGGGCTACAAAGTGAGATTCTGTTTCAAAAAAGAAAGAAAGAAAGAAAATCACAATATAGTCCAGAAAGAAGAGTCACCCCTATTTGGCAGTTGCTGAATCTTGGGCACAGGGGTGTGTATGTGTATTATTTGAAAAACCCAGAATTGAGACCTACTGCTCCATGGAGTTATTTCTGGAGTTGAGACCCTCCAGATATTTTCTCTGGACAACTGGATTTATTTCTTTATCAGTGTGGTCTCCACTCCTCTCTCAGTATCCCCTCTGTTCTCTTGGTGGCAATCTTTCTCAAGTACCTGATCACCTGAGGATGTCACATCCCTCCTTAAAACTTTTCACAGCTTCTCACTGTCTAATTCTCCAGTGTGATAAGCAAGGCCCCTTGTCCACTCTCCAACCTCAGCACCCTCAGCTGCCTGCTAGACTGTTACCTGTTGAGCACCGTGAACTATTCAGACCTCTGTGAATACACCCTTTAGTTTACACTTCCTTGCCCCTGCACATTCTCTGCCCCCGTGGTGAGGGCCTTTTTCCCCCACTGGATATTGGCAGATATCCATTCTTCCCTGCTGGCTCAGGTCAAGTGCTCTCTTTCTGGTGAAGCATCACTCACTCCCTGTTCCTTCAGGGAAAGTGAATCACTTCATTCTCTAAGATCCTTACGACTTGTATCTTACTGTAATTGCAACAGCATATTATGATCTCTGGCATGTATACTTATTCAGTGAGTGTTTACTGAGTGCTTCCTATGAGCCAGGCACTGTGGAGCAATCACAGGCACCTAGGATGCAATGCTGAGTAAGACCGAACGTCCCTGCCCATGAAGCTTGTGTTCTTCAAAAGAGACAGACAGTAAACGAGTAAACAGACAGAATCATTACTATTATAACATTAAACAACATGACAAGATGCAGAGCTAGTAGAAGGATGGGTGGTGTGCTAAGTTGGAATGGCTGAGGAGGTGGAATCCCTCTAGAGGTGATATCCAAACTGGGAGCTTAAGCCTGAGAATGAGCCAGCCACACACAAAGAGCAGAGCGTGATGCCAGGCAGAAGGACGAGCCGAAAACAGAAAGGCCGGATGAGGGGAAGACCTTAGCGTGTTTTTAGTTAATATGTGATTTCTCAAGAGTATTCAACACATCACCCCTCAGTGCCTGACGCAGCGCCTGACTGCTAAGAGGCCCTACGTGTTTGGTAATGAACACAACGAACAGTAATAAATATTATTTGGTGATGAGATCAGTGTAGATTTAAAAATGAAGATATAATACATTCCACAAGCTTTGTAACTTTAAGTGAGAAAGCTGTTGCATTTCTCTTTCCCTTTGAAAAGACTTCCAGAGTAGTAGTCCCACACTCACTGAGGCAACATCACATTTCACTCGAGTAGACATGGGTGAACCGTGGCTCGATGGCTGTGTGTGATTTCCCAACGTCACAAAGTATCAGTGAAATACAACCAACACATGTATCGACTCAGGATTAAAGAAACTCACAGTCTTACTTGCATTAAGATTATTTAGAAAGTCCTATGACTCCTACATTTTATGTTGTTATATTATAAAGAGTTTATCCATGTGGCCTTTTTTGCTTTCTACTGTATACTTTTCTACTTTTACTAAATGAATACTTTTAAACAAATAACCATTTGTCACCCCAAAGTTTATTCTGTATAGAAGAGATGCTACCAACGCTTTGCTAATACAACATACTCCATTCCAAATCCAGCAAAATAAATGACATGACTTTAAGAAAATCACTTTTGTTATAAAAATGGATGTATTTTAAGACCAGGGTATTAATATGACTAGGAAATTGCTTTCGTTCTATAAGCAAGAAAAACACGCTCTTGACAATCATCTTATAAAGGTGGATTTGGCTTTGAGCTGGCCTTGAGCCTAAATGAAGGAAATTGAGAATGATTTTACGGGTGGCGCCTGTGGCTCAGTGGGTAGGGTGCTGGTCCCATATACCGAGGGTGGCGGGTTCGAACCTGGCTCTGCCAGCTAAAACAGCAGTGACAACGCAGCAAAAAAGTCGAGCCTTGTGTCCC
The DNA here is from genome assembly GCA_963575145.1 of Galago senegalensis. Lineage (NCBI taxonomy): Eukaryota > Metazoa > Chordata > Mammalia > Primates > Galagidae > Galago > Galago senegalensis. Next base: position 1,727 of record CAUYTI010030229.1, on the reverse strand, counting down.
AGCTACTTGGGAGGCTGAGGCAAGAGAATCTCTTAAGCCCAAGAGTTGAAGGTTGCTGTAAGCTGTGATGCCACAGCACTCTACCAAGGGTGACTAAGACTTGGTCTTAAAAACAAAAAAGAAAAGAAAATGACTTTAGACCAGAACATGCATGAGTAAACTGATTCCAGTTTTGGTTAAGCCTTGCTCTGAAGGGCCTGGGGAGAATGGATTTGTTCCATAATTACTACAAGTCTAGAAGAAGTCACAGATTCCATCAGTAAACTCTTTATTTTTCAGAATCTAAGCGGTCTTAGCTTTACCTGTTCCATGTGTACTTGTGCTTGGTGAGTACTGATTCCTGTTTAAAGGTGGTAAGATGTTTTGTTTCAAGCAGATGATAGCCTCTTAGGACCCTTTCTTTATGTATGAACAAATCTGAACATTTATGAATCTGAGAATTTATCAGTAACTAAGATATAAATAGCTTTTTATTTGATTAATGTAAGTCCTCTAATTTTTGTATGTGTCAAAAATCTAACAGTTCTATGTCTTAAGTATGAAAGCAACTGTTGTAAAAAAATATCTTGGGGATGTTCATGGAAATCACCAACCAGTATGATCAGTCTGTTAGAAAAATATTGTATTTTTTCTTCATGTAATTGCTTAATAATCATACCACCTACCAAGCATAGCATCTGTTTCAGCACACATAGCATAATAAAATGCTCTAATATTCCTAATTTCTTTTTCTGTAAACTTTCCAGTGCAGTTTTTTGTGTAAGAAGAGTAATAATCTATAGGGTGCATTTCTGACAGAGGTGGCCACTTTGGGAGTTTGATGGCATCATGAGATACCTAAAAGGGAGAGAAAAAATTTAGTTAGGCTAGCAAAGTGCTAATAGTAACCTTCCTCTCTTCTAGAAAGTACATATGGTTAGCAAAGCAGTGCAATGGCTATAAACTATGTGATATAAAAAATAAAATGCATAAATTAGAAATAAATTATTACTGTTCCCACTAACAAAAGGTATACATCAATATCTGTGTGTCTCACTATACACACCCACATATAACACATGCAACTGTAATGCCTAATATATACCAATAACGTCTGTTATCGGCATACTGTATCTTGTATCTCTTATAATTATAGAAGTCAAACATGAGTTGAGTATTACAATTTTAATACAGTTTTTTCCTTTATTAAAATGTGTACACTTTTTTTGGTATCCTCTGTATATGTGTGTGTGTGTAGTGAGACAGTTGTAGAACATTTACAAATTATACATTTGAAGGCAAAATATGATCTATACTAGACAGTATTCTAGTCTACAAGTGTCTGAGCCCTTTAATATATACTTGAGTGACCAGTTCAAAACTTCACAATTGACAACCTAAGAACATTGCCTCTTTTTTCCTAATTTACTAGTAAAAATGCCAATATCTAATAAGATAGCCAAATGCTTATTAAAAAACAAATACGGCTCGGCGCCTATAGCTCAACCGGCTAAGGCGCCAGCCACGTACACCTAAGGTGGCGGGTTCAAATCCCCAGCCCAGGCCCACCAAACAACAATGACAGCTGCAACCAAAAAATAGCTGGGCGTTGTGGTGGGCGCCTGTGGTCCCAGCTACTTGGGAGGCAGAGGCAGGAGACTCGCTTGAGCCCAGGAGTTGGAGGTTGCTGTGAGCTGTAATGCCACGGCACTCTACCCAGGGGGACAGCTTGAGGCTCTGTCTCAAAA
>CAUYTI010030228.1:0-17308 GCA_963575145.1 Galago senegalensis | reverse complement strand
AGAGCTGATTGCCGACTCACTGGCCACAGCAGGTGATGGCCTGATCTTGCTCCACAAGCTGTAGGCTGCAGAGGACATTGCATTCCAGCTGTCGCACTCTCGGAACATCACCTACCTGCCAGCAGGGCAGTCTGTGCTCCTCCAGCTGCCCCAGTGAGGGCCTGCCCTGCCCGTACCCCTCAGGCCAACTGGGCCACAGCCCTGATGATGATTAACACCACCTCCCTTCTGCCCCCACCCAGAAATCACTGTGAAATCTCATGATTGGTATAAAGTGAAGGAAATAAAAGTAAAATCACTTCAAAAAAAAAAAAGTTAAGCACTGGCTGAAGTGTTCTGTTCAGGTTTACCCCAAAGTTAATTTAGATTGTGCAAAGACCATGCATTGGCCAACTCGGAGTCCCATTAGGCCTCTCCCAGCCAGGGGATGTTGCTTACATTTGGGGCTGTCGGTAGCAGATTGTGATGAGTTGGAACTGTGCTGATTAGATACAAAGAAGAACTAGAACATGTAAGCAATTCAAAGGTGCTTCTTAGGAAATATGGGGACCCAAATTCTACAAATGAGTATTTCAGCACAGAGTGTATAGCCATTTAATTCTAAAGCTTTCTCATTGGTTTGCCAGAGAAAGAGAACGTGACTCTGTTAGAACCGAATCAACCCTAAGGGATTTTTCATCCAGACCAAAGAAGCAAGCACACTCCCACAGGTTCTTCAGAGACCTGCAAATGCCTCCAATTATATAAAAAGAGACGAGAGAAAGGAAATCAAAGTGAAAGGACTCATCTGAAAATTATGTTTGGAGAATGTATTAAGTAAAAAGGGCCCATCGTGTGCCGAGTCCTGACGACTTACACTGCTTTAGGAAGGATAACTCAGTAACCAGCTCATAAAACACCTCCATGTAATGGCAGTGGTCAGGACACTAGGGATGAGTTCACCCCCTGGCATAGGAGGAGAGGTACACGTGGCTGAACCCAGGCAATCCCGGCCCAGTGGCTACAACACACGGCTTCAGGAACAAGGCCAAAAGCTCAGCACCTAGAAACCATGTTCAGGCAAGCAAGGGAGTGTGAGAAAGAAGTGGATGGAAGGCAGGGAGAGGCCAGCACAGCCTTGGCTGGAGAAGAGTGCTGGTTGTAAGGATTTCTTCCCTCCTAGCAGGATGCTGGCTACTCTATTGGCAAGGAGCGCTGGCCACCCCCACTTCAGGAGGGAGCAGCCAGACCCAGGTGGGAATACAGGTGTGCTCCACAGTACTGAGTCCCTGGGGCATCCAAACCAGTTTTGTGACTTCAGTCAAATAGCACCTTTGTTGATGACTCCAGTAATTATATCCACAGCCCTGGCCACCTCTCCAGGTTTCAGATTAATGGACCCAAATGCCAACCCAGAGTTCTCTCTGGGATATCTCACCCTGAGGGTAGACTATGACACATCTGAGGAAGAGCGCTGGGCTTCCATCTCACCTCCCACCTGCTCCCTCCACAGGCCTCCCATTTCTGTGACCAGCATCATCTCCTTCCCTCCTCTCTCCCACTGCTAAGCGCCCATCTGCAAGTGCTGCCTCCACAAAACCCCAATCCATGCCCCTGTCTGCATCTCAGCCTCCAAGCCACCCTCGTCTCTAACAGGGACCAACTGGTGCTATAGCCCCCCGACCTCCCTCTGTTTCTATCTCTGCCCCCCAACACATCTGTCCACAGAAAACCAAAGGGCTCTTTTACAAATGCAATCAGACCACGTCCCTCCCCCACCAAATCCCACCCCTAGCTCTGTGCCCTGAGAATGAAGTCCTACTGCCTAAAAGGCAGTGACCTACAAGACTCAACCCTGACATGCTACCAACTCTCCCCACCCAGAATCTGGCATAAAGTCTGTGCCCCTTTGCCCTCCCCAAGGCCCCAGGTCTTGACATAGATCATGCCCTATTACCAGAAGGTTCTCTGCGACCTGGGGTCCCCAAATCATTAGCAAAGCACCTCCTAGGAGCTGCTTGACAATGCAACACACTAAGACCCCACCCTGGATCTACTGAGTTGGAGGGGACCAGGCAGCACCTGCTGGGGAGGTGCCCTCCAGGTGCACACAGGTGGGCTCTCCTCCTGGAGCGAGGCGTGGCTGGTCTCACTGTCTTCACCTCACCCTCTCTCTGTGTTTTCATTCATTCAGAGCCATTACTCTGAAACGATTTTACCTGCTATTTCCCCCTTCTTTTTATTGTCAGTTCCCCCACCCTGAACTCCCACCTGGAATGCAAGCTCTATAAAGCTGCTGTTCTCTGGTGCAAATGTTACCAGTCAAAGAGAGTCCTGCCAGCTGTCACTGTCAGCCAAATGCAGAGACCGGGATAGGTCCAACAACTTTATTATGAGAGGGCCAGCAATTCTGGAGAACAGTGAGAGTAGCTTGTCCAAGTCTGCTCCACCCTTCCACTTCCAGAACCACGGCTTTCTGCATACAAGTTCAAAGCAAAAGCTCTGTTAATCCTTATCTTAAACAACAACAATGAGCATAACCCAGGAGCCACAACAAATAATAATCAGCATAATCTATGAACCAAAACAACATTTCTAATTCAAAAGTCAACTTCCTAAATCAATTGCCCTAAAGACATAAACTTTTAGGTTAAAATTGAATTTACGAAACAAACAAGGATGGAAGACAATGAGGTGGGGGTCAGGTAGGACCAGCCAGCCCCACTGTGTCTACCTGCCCTCACCTGACTGACTCCATCTGATTTTCACCACCTGTGCTCTCAGAACAGGGGCAGAAAGCGTCAGGTCTGAGCCCTCAAGGCAGCTAGCTCTAGATTGCACTGGCACAGCAGTCACTGGGCTCCCGCTGAAATGCGCCTCTGCATCTGTAAGTCAGCAGCAGCCTGGAGGGGCCAGCCCATATTCATCCAGAGCAGCAGCCCCCAAATCCCAGGACACACCCGAATCCCTGGAGGTTCAGACCCAGTGGCTGGGTCCATCTCAAGTTTCTGATTAAGTCTGGGGTGGAACCAACTGTAGCAGTGTTAACAAGCTCCCAGGGGAGGCAGATACTGCTGACCCCTGGACCACAGTTTAGTTATCAAGGCTCCAGCCTGAGTCACCCTAAGGAGTGGGGAAGGATGCTATGGGGCTGCAGGGCTCCCTCGTGAAAGCATTTGTACTGAGAATAAGAAGAACACAGTCAGGCTTGGGCCCACACAGCTGCTGGTCTGGTCAGTTTAGGTCCTCCGTGACCTTCACCCCACATCTTACATTCTTGTTGTTTTATAATTTTAGCTTCAGCCTAAAAATGTTTATCTGGAGTAGTTTAGGGCGATCGATCTAGGAACTTAACTTTTGAATTGGAAATGTTTTAATAGGTCATGGGTTATGCTGATTATTATATATTATTGTTTAAGATAAAGGTTAATATGGTTCTTACTTTGAAACTTCATGTATAAACTGTGGTTTGGAAACAGAAGGGAGGGGCAGTCTTGGAGGGGCTACTCTCGCTATTTTGACAATAACCTTGGTGGACCTAGCCCCATCTCTGCATATTGGCTGGACCCCTTTGTCTGGTAACACTGGGGTTAACTCGCAGCTCACAGCACAACATCTGGTTGCAGCAAGTCCTGATTCCAAAGCTCCACAGGCAAGATGCTGAGGTTGTTCAGTGTCCCAGGAAAAGACACACCTCCGCACTGAGGCCCTCAGTGACCCAGAGACCACGCAGCACCCTCAGTGACCGGGAGACCACACAGCAGCATTGCTGCAGGATAAGGCCACACACTCAGCGCTGGGCACTGTGTGCAGGCCAGTTACAGCTCCTCAGGGCTGGGTCCAAAGAACCTTTTTTTACATGTTAAAAGGTTTTGTTCATATGTAAAGGGGATGTTTGGAAGGATTGGAAACATCAGAGAGGAAAGGATTAGGCCCAAATTTTAAAAGATCATTTCAAGGAACAATGTGGGCCAGGGATTGTAAGGAAGAGAAAGCAAATACAAACTTTCAGAGGAATCTTTATTCAAATACATTGCATCTGTGTTGGAAGGCTAGATTTTTATCCACTGAGTTTATTTAAAGCTGGATACAGCCGACATTACATTTCAATCTGATATAAAAAAAACAAAGCAGCTCAACTCTTCAATATTTGTTTCATCTCTGCTAGAAAATGTCATTATGAAAATAGCAGCGTCTGTGGAGTCCGGAGCAGATCACAGATATGCAAGCACATCTTCCGAAATGGTCCTGTCTCAAAATATTGACTTTACTTCAGGCTTTAGCTAGCATCAGCGCTTCCTGAAATGGGCAGCAGCAAACAGGAGACCACAAATTCCCAGGTCTTAGTGCCTTGTATGCGTTTTTTATTTTTATTTTTCTAGTTCTTTGTAAAATGGAGAAAATCCATTTTAGCATGGAATTAAAAGCATACAACAAATGCCACCCAAATACCACAAAGGCCTAACTGTTACAGATACAAAGAAAAAATAAAGAGAAAAATGGAAAGGACAGTATCTTATGCTCTTAAAACCATAGATACTTCTTTGTGGTATTATAAATCAAGCCATAAATATGGTTATGTAATCTTTAAATAGCTTTCATTAGTTCTAGTAGTTCCCCAAGTCCCTTCTGTTTTCAGTGTCATGGTTAGAAGTCTTTATACATCACATAGGTTCACTTTCTTTCCTGGGTGAGCCCAGGGCCTGGTGCCAGAGGCCCTTAGCAGCAATGCCCACCTCGTAGTGTTGTTTTGACATTTTCATAGAACCATCTATTTACATATCATTTTGTAAAGTGTGCAAACAAATATAGCTCCACGTTCTGTTTTGATAATCATTTTGGAGGGTGGAGGTTCTGGTTCCCTGAATCCACCTGACCTGGTTCAATTACTCAGCTAAACTAGAAAGTTCAACCGAGGCACAGCAGTAATTGAAAGCAAACATGAATGGAAACAGAATGAAACTGGAGCAGCACAGGCAGGGTGAATAGAGAGCAAAGGTAACCTGTACACGGCTCAGTGGAACAAAGAGACATTTTATTTAAGAACAAAGAGAAAGTTAGAGCATTTCCAAAGAGAGTTAGAAGTGGGTTCTGCTCATGCTGGAGAAGAGCTGAGAGAGATGGGAGACAGAGGCCTGGGGGCATGAAGACCCTCTCTCCCTCCATTTGAAACAGGTTACAGCTCTTTCTTTCATTGTCCTCTCTACACCTCCAGGCAGCATTGCCCTCTTCTACTAGTCATTGATTACTGTCTCTCTCTCTGTGGGTCACAGGCTGTCTAGGGTACCTCATACCCACATTCTATGGGTCCTCCAGACTTCCTGCTTCAGCAGGCCGGGCCTCCCTCCCTCCCACCCACCCCCGCCCCCCGAATCCCCCTTCTTTGTGTCCTTCTCAGACAGCACAGCAGTAAAACATGTTGTATACTATTTGCTGACCTAAAGCTTATCTAGGGGAGGGTGGTAGTTTTTGTTCCCATATTCCCATATTTGGGGGGGCACACATTATAGTCACCCAATAAATACTGGATGAATGAATAAAGGAATTTTTCTTACAAAGTGTCAGATTTATCATTGCAAAATAACTGCCAAATCATGGTCCAGACCTGCTAGTGGCTACCCAGGGATTCTACAGGGTCATGTTTCACTGTCTTAATCAATATATCGCAAAGTTTATAAATGTCTTATTAAAATGTCCAAGTTTACATGTGGCAAACATGCAGGCAGAAACTAAAGTGCTGCCTTTTTTAAGGTTTTATTCTGTTCTAACTTGACACTAATCAAAAGGGCTTTTAAATGAGCATTCTTCATGTCTTAGAGTTTCTTCTGAACATTTTTTTAGTGATGGTCTCGTTTAGGTGTCAACTCATTCAACCTCTTTCTGATATTTTCATTAACTAATTTAGCTTCTCCCTTTTTTGACTCGGTGTTCAGGCTCAGTTTTAAGTTGTAAACGTATATCACTAACCTGCTAGATCCGATCCATGTACTCTCTCAACAACAACAAACAATACAAACCACATATAACATTTTCTAACTATATAAAGAGACAGAGGGGAAAACAGGCGTATCAATATAAATCCATACCTACATGTTCAAAACAGTCGACCCTCTGTAAGTCATCACCCAGGGGACAGTAACAAACAGGTCAACATATGGAGATGGCCGTTAGAAATCTAGGTTTTCATGCAAATTAAAACATCAGTTAGCTTTCCTCCTCTCACCTCAGGTAAACAGAAGAAAATGGTTTTTGAGACTAGCCCTTTAGAGCTCTTTTGAGTGAAGAAGCTCAGGAAATGTCACCTCAAAATATAACTCCTTGATAGATATAAACTATAAACTTTATATAGTATAAAGAATATTTTGAATTAAAGGCTGTTAGAGAACAACAGGGCCTTGGAAGAGGTTTTCATTCTGCGAGAGGATACATGGGAAGGGTGAGTTCTAGGAGAACAGAGGTCTTCTCAAGGACTCCCCAAGGATACACCTGCAGGGTCCTCTCCATGGTGACTCAGGTCTTAAGAATTTGTAGATTTAACTTCCTGGGACCAGGAAATTTTCACTTCTGTGAAATCCTGTAGTTCTGTGGGGGTTGGAACAGCTTCTCCTGCTTGATTCAAACTGACCAATAAGAAAGGTACCCATGGGTTGGAACTTTTTGACTGGAGATAAAAAGGGAAAGACAAAGCCAGTTGGGGAGCACAGCATAGAATTCTTCTATGCTGCTGGCTCTGCCGGCTGAATAAAAGCCTTTTTCCTCTTAAATAAGGTGTTTGGGTGCTCCTTCTCTCCACTGGGCCTCGTCTTCCTACAACACTTCCATCTGCATGACCAGATGAACCCATCAAAAGAATTAATTGGCTTCACTTCACTTTCCTGTTAACCCCAATATATAAGAAGAAAGCAGGTCAAGAAATGCAACCAGACCTGGCCTGAATAATTATGCATAATATCTGCCCTTCAGGTTAATTTACAAGTCTGCCTCCCCCACCCATTCATCCTCCCCAGCAACCATGTACTGCACCTCAACACAATTACTTATATTCCTCGTCCCTCCACGGCCCCCTCAAGAGGAGGGTGTGAAAATTCCTGCACCTCACTGGGATATGGGGGAATCACTCTGTGACCCCCCATGCTCATGGTAAATAAAACTGTTTTATTAATCTGCCTTAATTGTGAGTTGATCTTTCAGCAAAGAACTTTTGGAGGAAAAGGGAAGTTTCCCCTCACCCCTCCCTAACAATCCAGCTCTAACAACAAAGCACCTAAGCCTTGTAAATGAAAAATAAAGCTCTCAGGACCCCCTGAAATTCACTGTGCCAAAAGGAAGAGCTGATCCTGAGCACCAGGTGACACAGGCACTGCCGTCCACCCCAATGAGGTGCCAGGATTCTCTTTTAAGAAATGAAGAGACTTAGAAGATGGCTAAATAGGACTTTTTCCATTTTGACTGGGTTTGGGCTGGAAAGGAAGGCTGACTGGCAAGATGGTCCTGCTATGCAATTAAACCTCAAAAGAACAACCCTCAGGGAAACATTTTTATGCAGACCTTCAGGGATGCAGACTCTCTGCAGACTTGGTCCCAGATAACAGGCAGGGCCTGGCTGCATTCAGAGAGATTCTGTCAGCTGTCTCTCCCACCTCCCCATCCAGACAGCCTATGGGATTACACCTGTTTGCCCACAGCCATTTCAAACTACAGCCAAGAAATGTATTTTTAGTTTAAAGTATTACTTATTTTCTTCAGACCTAAATGAAGCCCTTCATGATATACAGCCTTTATAAAATGAGTACATGTCAATCACAACCTTGACTCTTCAATGTCAAGTACAAGTCTCTCTCCACAGATGCAAATCAAGGAAGAGACAGGACCACCCTCCCACCTGCCCTGAGAAGATAACAGCATTGACTATTTCCTCCACCCCCTTTTTTGAATAGTCATCTTATTTGAATGTAGGTATACTGGGCAAAACTTCCCAAGAACACCGTTGATGGTCTCTCTGTTCAGCACTCTCAGCCCTCCCTTTTCCTGTGCATCCCTCATTTCCTTTATCTTTTTAATTTCAAAATAGTAAGGAGGTACAAATGTTTTGGGTTACATGGATCACGTTCATAATGCTGGGTCCTGGCTCCAGGTGTGCCCATCACGTAGAGTGTTCACTGTACCCCTTAGGTAGGATTTTGCCCTTCTCCTTTCCCCCCTGCTCTCTCCTCCTGCCCCTCCTCCCTGCTTGATTCCTGCCCTCTGTGCACCTACGTGCTCTTCAGTTAGTTCCAGTTTAATAGTGAGCACTTATGATGTTTGTTTTCACATTCTTGAGAAACTCCACTTAGAGGAATGGTCTCCAGTTTCATCCAGATTGTGGCAAAAAGTAATAATTCATTATTTTTTATGGTTAGATAGTACTCCATGGGTGTACATATATTGAGAGGTTTAGGGGTACAGCCTGGGTGCGGGTCCACAAGAAGGAGAAGCCGCCAGTCCAGAGATTCAGGAAAGGCTTTATTAGAAAGAGCAGCGTGGAGTCTGACCAGGAGTCAGCTCACTTTCACACAGTTTCAAGAGGCTTTTATTCGTGTCACTGGAATGCGGGAAGGAGTGACGAGAGATGATAGATGTGATTTCCTTTTTGCAGACTGAATGTTGCTGTGTGAGGAACCCATCTTAGAATTACTCCCTTCTGCAGAAGGGCTGATCCGCTCAGCAGGGCCTGATCTGCAGCGCCAGCCAGCACTGGTGTAAGAGAGGGCTTGTTCTGAAGTTTCCCAGAAACACCAGCCTTGAAGCACCCCAGGAGTGTGGGGGATGGTTGCTGCAGCCACGCCATTTGGGCTCTGACCTGCTTTCTGTCTCTACTGTCCTTCCAGAATGGCTGTAGTCTCGTCAGGGTAGTGAGGATTTACAGGGGGTTGCTGTAGTCACACAGTTTGGTTTCTTCCCTGCTTTCTCTCACTAGCTGTCTCCAAAATAGCCATACCTTAGTCAGGGTTATGAGAATGTGTTCCCCACAACATCACATTTGATTAATCTACTCATGAATCGATGGGCATTTGGGTAGATTCTACATCTTTGCAATTGTGTTGCAATAAACATTCAAGTGCAGGTGTCTTTTGGTGAAAAGTCTTCTTTCCCTTTGAGTAGATACCCAGTAATGGAACTGCTGGATGGGGCGGTAAATCTGCTTTTCGTTCTGTGAGAAAGCGCCATACCGTTTTCTATACAGCTTGTACTAACTTGCAGTCTCACCAATAGTGCATAAGCGTTCCTTTCTCTCTGGATCCACACTATCATCTATTGTTTTTGGATTTTTTAAAAAATGGCCATTCTAAACTTTTTCCTCTAAATATAAAGTTTTCAACTACTATGGAGATACTTTATGGGCTGTGCTTTTCCCAGGCTTGTCCTTAAAATCTTGGGTTAATAAGTTTCAATTGAGTGTAACTCTCTCATTTTCAATCACTTATTGTTTAAGTTAACACCCTTATGGAGAAAGCACGGTATGAATGTAAACTGCAGGAAATGTAATTCTCCTGGGCTGGTCCCTGGAATGCTTTTCTTTCCAGTTTACGTGGCTGCTTTCTCATCATTTCAACATCAGCTTACAGTGTTAGTGGCAGAGAGTTATACCCTGACCCCCAGGCAAGACGAGACATGCCCTGAGTTGCTCCTTTGCGTGGTTCCAGTCACCACTGGATGTTTTCCTTGTTCCTCATCACAACTTGCTGCTGGGTGTTCCCACCAGAACACCAGCGGAATGTGATCTGTCTCATTGAAGTTCAGCCCCAGATCCTGAAAGAGCACCTCTAACTCCGAAGCTTCCCACAGATGCTGGCTGGACCAGTGACATGTCTTCCCAGCAGCTGATCTTTGAGAAGCTGTCTTATTCCCAGGGCTCACAATTTCCTGTACTTACTCGTCAGAAAATTTTTATCGAGGACCTAACCCCCAAGAACCATCCTAGGCACTAATAGTACACTAGTAACAAAATGGAAAACCAAAATCCCTTCCCTCGTAGAGCCTGTATTCCAGTGCAGAGAGACAGATAATCAATCAGTAAGTACATGGAGAATGTTAGAAGATCTGGAAAAAGAGATTGAGGCACTGAGGGGGAAAACATATGCCCATGTAGATTTTGTACCCGTGTTATACACCTTTCCTTTAACTTCCCCAAGAATCTTCCAAACTATCCCATTTGAATCTCACAATAACCATGTACGTGTGTGTGTCTGTGTGTGTCTGTGTTTCTGTCTGTCTCTGTGTGTCTATGTGTATTTGTGAGTGTGTGTGTCTGTGTGTGTGTATGCCTGTCTGTGTGTCTGTGTATCTGTCTGTGTGTGTCTGTGCATGTCAGTGTGTGTGTGTGCATCTGTGTGTGTGTGTCTGTGGGTCTGTGCATCTGTGTGTGTGTCTGTCTGTCTCTGTGTCTGTCTGTGTGTGTCTGTGTGTATTTGTGCATGTGTGTGTCTGTGTGTGTCAGTGTGTGTGCATCTGTGCGTGTCTGTGTGTCTGTGTCTGTGTGTGTGTCTGTGTGTCAGTGTGTGTGTGTGTGCATCTGTGTGTGTGTGTCTGTGAGTCTGTGTGTGTGTGTCTGTGAATCTGTGCGTCTGTGTGTGTCTATGTGTGTCTGTGTGTGTCTGTGCGTGTCAGTGTGTGTGTGTGCATCTGTGTGTGTCTGTGTGTGGGTCTGTGCGTCTATGTGTGTGTCTGTGTGTGTCTGTCTGTGAGTCTGTGCATCTGTGTGTGTGTCTGTGTGTGTGTCTGTGTGTGTCTGTGCGTGCAAGTGCAAATATTCATGACATCTACACCACAGAGGTTCCTACTGACAACCAGGTGCTCTCCAGCACATTCTTCTCTTTGCCTTTACCCAGTTGTATGAGTTTTCTAGTGCTAGAAATAGTGTCGTGACAACGTTAAACTTTACTTGAGCCCTGTGATCCTGGAAGACAGAGAAAGTTCAGAAACCCCACTACCACCACCCTTTGTGCCGGGGGACACAGCTGCCTGCAAAGGGCCCCTCTGCTCCCTGCACCCATGACTTCAGTGAGACTCACAGACACCCTGTGTACCTGGGACCAGGCCAGACACAGTCCCTCCAAATGCCCGTCATTGCCTCACCAAAGTTTGGCTGACCTGTGTGTCCCACTGAGCGGTTGGAACTAAACGCTTGTTAACCAAACCTTACTCATAGGTTTTCCCTTTTCCCTCCAGGCCTCTGAACTTTGGATAATCCAAAGCGAGAGTCCAGGGACATGCCCTGGTGAGGATAGAGAGTCTCAGGGGAAGGACCCTCCTCTGATCTACTGTCCTATCCTATCCCACCACCATTTGATCTCACTTCCCTAAACCTTGCTCCTCCCTATTAAAAAAAGAAAGTCCCACTTGCCTACCCCTGGGGCCTGTGGATCTGCCTCAAGCATCCCCTACGTCAGCAAGCCCCTCTCCCGCTGCAGTGGTCTCCTGCCCCCTCAGCGGTACTTCAAATAGAGTCTCTTCTAAGTCCCAATTTGCTTTTTATCTGACAACAGCTTGAATAAAATTGCACTATTTTTTGTGACTGCTCACAACTAGTCACATTCTAAAATAGCAGCAGTCTGCCATCCAAAAAGGCCTGAGAAGTGTGTTAAACGTTTGCTGATGTCTTTTGAAGAGGCATTGTACCAGCTCGTTCAGGCAAAGTTCCAGGGATGTAACCCACAGACCTCAGCTGGACATTCTGGGCGACTTGACATGTGGATTTAACCACAGTGTCAAGACCTGACACTGCTATCCATAAATTACCAAGTCTATCTGCTTATCTGTCACTGCAGCACACCAAAGAGCCAGATGGGGTTTTTTTAATTTGTTTAATGTATTTGAAGAGTTCCTGACGTCAGGGTGGGGTGTGGGAGTGGCACTGGAGAGAAGCCAGGTATAGCTGACCAAAGCCACAGAACCCAGCTCCAGAGGAGGAATAAGGAGCACGCGTCAAGAGGCTGGAGCCCAAGACAAGCCATGGTGGCCTTAAATTCAGACTCTAACCCAAAGTCATCTGGGCCCAGCTGTTGGTGCTCTCCCCAGGCCAACCGAGCACTGCCCAGCTTTGTTTATGTGCAGGCAGCAGCAATGACTCCCAGGCCCAGCCAGGACAGGGACTGCAGCAGTGGCCCACAGCTGAATCCCTGCAAACGGACACTGAAATTTGCAGTTTACAAATTATCTCACGTCCTAGTCCACTAAAGGTCCATGGAGGCAAGGATTTTATCTCTTTTTCAATATTGTGTGTCCAACGCCGAGGACTGAGACCAACAGATTTTGTTGCTCATAAATGTGTGTTGAACAAAGTCTTGTAACGATCCTTTGAGCTAGCACCCCTAGTTCAACGTTTGGAACCTGGAGGTTTGGGGAATTAATGCAACTTGTTCAAGGTGATCATAGCAGAGGGTGACAAGTTTGGAGGGACATTACACTTTCAAACTCATGGAACTCCCTTGTACTCAAAAAGGACTTTTTACCCCATTAACTCTTGAAAATAATTCTGATGTCATTTCTCCATTTCAGGCAATTACCACACTACCTAGTTTTACGATGGTCTCTGTGTGGATCTGATTCTTCTGACCTCCTCATGGGCATCGATACCAGCTGATCACCTTCATTTTTTAGTAGCCTGGAACCACCAGGGACCAAAACATCTGTGAGTTTCTTTATCAGTAAAACCCAGGCAAGTATCTGAAAAAGAAAACATCTCAATTGCTAGACTAGAAACGGATTCCCACTTGCACTCAGTGGCTCTCCCATGAAATGAGGCGTGAGGGGACAGCTGGAGGGGTTCCTGTCAGGTGAGCTTTTAGCAGGTCAGCCATGGCGAGGACTGCCATGAAGGTCCCCACACCAGCAGTGTTGCTGTGGCCCAGCCACCACGAGGACTGCGATGATAGCCCCCACACCAGCAGGGTCACAGTGAGTCCGCTGCCACATTTTTACTTTGAAGAACATAGAGATGAGACTGGTTGGGTCAGAATAGTTTCAACATCCCCTAACAGCCAAGGAAGCCCCCTAAGTCACAGCACCTCCCCTCACTCCTGAGCTCTGCATCTCCACACTCTCCGCTTCTTATTCACACGCGGGCAAACCCCTTCCAGGCACAGCCATGAACTCCCCCTTCAGACTTGTGTCTCTGCCATTCACCTCAAACTTCCTTGCACAGTTTTCACACTATTTCATAAGTGAAAGAAGAACTCTATCTTCCTGTTTCCAGCCTATAGAGCTACAGCTTGTATGTGCTCAATAAATCAATAAGTACATTTTAATTGAATCAGTTTATGCCTGCATGAGTCTCCTTCATCAGCTGTCAGCAGCCTGGCTCTGGGTGACGTCTCCTGACTGTAACAACTCTGCCCTCGGTTTTAAGCCACCATGCTGTCATTCCACAGCTACTCAATGCTTTCACAGGTTCCCTCTGTGGCTTTATTAGATGACTGGAATCCGCCACTCCATTTCAACACACTGCCAGGCTTGAAAATTTTCATTGACAAAAGATGATGACAATTTCAGGGAGTGGTAAGACAGAAGTCAACAGGTCCTTATTATTTATAGCACATGAGATTGTTTGTGAAACCCTTTATGCTGGAAATGGATCTCCGAGGAGCCCAGCTCATTGCACTGGAGCTACAAAGGGAATTATTGTCCTAGATGCCCCTAACACCAATGGTGGGTCAGAACAGGAGCACGCACTGTGGGGTAAACTCGTGTCATCATGGCTTGGGAACTGAGTAAAATTCCCACGTGAAATCCTAAGACAGATATCAGAAACAAAATCTCGCAGAGTTTTAGGGAGGCGGCAGTTCCACTGAGTTCCCTGTTCTTCTGTTCTTATTCCTAGCAGCACACAGAGTCCAGATGTCTCAGGCTAAGTTATGCAGTACAGACCTGCCCTGATCCCACGTCTGTACAAGAACACACCTGACGAGGAACTGTCTGTGCTCCAGGTGCTGCCTGGGGAGGGACTGAACGTCCAGATCATGTTGCCAGCTCAGTCCACACCTCAGCCTGCAGCCAGCTGGGAACTGTTCTCCTCTGTCACAGCCCGTGCCTGCTTGAGGACACAGAGACGAGGAGAGAGAAATGTTCTCCCCAGGGCATGTGAGTCCTGTGAGCCTTCATCAATTCTGACACCTGACAGTATCGTAGGGTCTGCTGACACGTGCAGGCTCGTGGCTCAACAACTCTCCATCGGGGACGCTAGGCTTGCAGCCACATAAATGTGCAAGATGTACAGTAAGTGTTCTTTAAAACAGAAAAAGAGGCCGGGCGCAATGGCTCACGCCTGTAATCCCAACACTCTGGGAGGCTGAGGTGGGTGGATTGTTTGAGCTCAGGAGTCTGAAACTAGCCTGAGCAAAATCGAGACCTTGTCTCAACTAAACATAGATAAACTAGCCAGGAGTTGTGGTGCACACCTGTAGTCCCAGCTACTAAGGGGGCTGAGGCAAGAGGATCACTTGTGTCCAAGAGTTTGAGGTAGCTGTGAGCTGTGATGCTGCAGCACTCTACCCAAGATGACAAAGTGATCGATAAATGAATATTTCTAAAATTAGAAAAAGATTCTACCTCAATGTCAGCAGTGACGGATTTGACTAAAGGATGAGGTGCTCCCTCCTTACGCCATCCCCTGCAGCCACAGTTCTGAGGGTCCCCCCAGAAAGCTACCTGTTCTGTGGGAGGAAAACCCTGGTGTGTGTGAGCGTGTGTAGAGAGATGGAGCAGCTCCCTGTGGTTTCCTCTGGGAGTGAGAACATGGAGATGAAGCTAAACAGAGAACGCTTACCTTCTAAATAAACAGATCTCTATTGCCTAAGTTGGTCACATAAGCATATATAATTTTATAGATTAAAATTAGATCTTTAAAATATGGAGATGCTGAGAGTTAAAAGAAAAAATCTCTAAACTATGTGGATACATAATTGATAGATAGGTAGTCTCTAGATTTGTCCATAGTTATGTCTAAGACACACTGATAGTATAGGATTTGACTGTCATGACAGGAAGAACGTGAACAAAAGTGTCCTCTTAGGATAAAAAGAAAAAAGCAACTAGTTCCAACTCATCTAGGGCAAAACGAGTTGATACGCCGGCATGGAAGCCTACTTTAATGTTTGAGAGTTCATCTCCCCTCTCTTCTGTGCTAATTGGCAATTTTTGAAGGAGGTACTAGGCTCATGATGCCTTTTATCAGCAGGGAAATTGCCTACCCTGGATTTCTGGAATTGCCTTGGATAAGTTTTCAACGAATTCAACACTGCCCTCAAAGAAGCTTGAAGCTGGGAGATGTGAGGTTTCTAGAAACACCAACAAATACAAAAGAAGGCAGTTTTGAATTTCCAGTTTCTGGCTTTGTTCAAAATCAAGCCTGGCCTTGAAACATGAAGGTTGGAACCTCAGGCCAAGGCTTTCATCACAAGGAAGCTTTTAGTTACCATGCCCAGCCTTCTTCCTTAGAGACTCCGTTTCCACAGACCAGGAAAACAACCCCTGCTTTTAGAAATGAAAGTAATACAGAATCAGGAAAAAATCTTTAAATAACATATAAAAGTGCAAAGTGAAAAGCACCTTCAAACTCTTCAGCAAATACAAATAAGCCCTGTTATTATTTGATAAATATCCTCTTACATATTTCCTGTGCAAAATATGGGCATGAAAGGTATAATTTATGTGCATGAAAGACTTTTGCTAAACAATTTTGCTATTTGCTAGTCTGTCTTCTTTTAAATAAGTCTGTCTTCTTTTAAATAATGCTATATCCCAGACACTTTTCATCTTTATCAATTTGAAAATATAATTTACACCAGGGTGTCCAATCATTTGGCCTCTCTGGGCCACATTGGAAGAGGAAGGGCTGTCTTGGGCCACCCATTAAATAAGCAAACCCTAAGAAGCTGATGAGCAAAAGGAAAGGTCCCTGCATAATTTTCATGATACCCACCACCACAGATAAGCCAAAAAGTCCTCACATAATAATTCTAATTATACCACCTGTTCAGAGAGTCTTAAAATCATGGAGCAGATCCCAGTTTGCAATCACTAATAGAAAAAATGTGAATCCTAAGTAATAAAGCATCTTTTGGGTTTTTTGAGTTTTTTTATTATAAAAGTAAAAAAATGTGTACAACTTAAAACTAGTGGGGTATCTGACATTATATCTGAGAAACTACTGCATCAGTATCCGGCTCAATGGAAGTAGCATAATTCCCAGTGAGTTCTCAAGGTGCTCATTAGATACTTTGCTTCTAATTTTACTCTAATGTGCTTCATTCTTGAAAATAGTTGCTTGCAAATGTGAGTGCTGCCTAAAGGGAATGATACGAGTAAGGTGTGAC
This sequence comes from Galago senegalensis, assembly GCA_963575145.1. Taxonomy (NCBI): domain Eukaryota; kingdom Metazoa; phylum Chordata; class Mammalia; order Primates; family Galagidae; genus Galago; species Galago senegalensis. The sequence goes on along the minus strand of CAUYTI010030228.1, from coordinate 977 downwards.
TGTGAAGTGAAGGATATTTGTCTCTGGGACGATAGGATCTATGAAAATTCAGTAAAGAGACAAGATCACATTTTTTTGTAAGTTGAATGTCAGATTGCAGCTCCATACATTTAATTTGAAAAATGGCAGGTAACATATGTGTGTCGACTGAAAAATGGAATTGCAAATCTCCAGAATGTTGTTTATTTCCCTGGAAGCCTAGAAATCTGTTTTCAAATTATTGTATCAGATCAAAAAGTGAGGTTGCCTATTTTTCACTGTTCACAAGACTGTGTTTACTCAATTTGTTGTAAACATGTAAAATTGTTTGCTTTAATTCGAGCTTGCCATATTCTCAGTTTCACTCAGAACACTGTTATGGTTTGAAACATTATATTGATAAGTTGGTTCTCACCTTGAAGACCCATGTTTAACTCAGTCAAGTGAGCTATTAAATCCACTGTAAGTACTAAATCTATAAATCAGTTTTCATTGTCAAGTTCTGGCACAAGTTTGGTTTTTAATACTAAAAATGACTTGATAACATGTCTCAAATCAATCTTTTCAACATCTGGCTTCAATTTAGCCATCTGATTTCTGAAAAGTGATGTTGCCCTCCAGAGTCGATATCAACATGTGTACGGAATTGCTGGAAGAGACGAAGATTAGACTTCCGGGCCCTTATGAAATTCAGTCTTGATGACGATTTGCATGATGTTCTCCATTTTTAAAACTTTTATGCATAAATTTTCTTGATGGACTAAGCAACAAAACTTCATCAAATGTGAGTTTGGGGCTCTGCGCCTATAGCTCAACCAGCTAAGGCGCCAGCCACGTACACCTAAGGTGGCGGGTTCGAATCCCCAGCCCAGACCCGCCAAACAACAATAATGGCTGCAACCAAAAAATAGCCGGGCGTTGTGGTGGGCACCTGTGGTCCCAGCTACTTGGGAGGCTGAGGCAAGAGAATTGCCTAAATCCAGGAGTTGGAGGTTGCT